>CM061142.1:293204392-293285687 GCA_030789695.1 Scilla litardierei | reverse complement strand
TGCACCCAGCCCATTGTAAGAGGGTCCCTGCCCTATCGGGTGCCCCAAGGGGGGTGGTAGTTTCGTTCCCTTTAGTATCTATGGCCCCCATGGTAGTGTCCGGCTTGATGGTAGGGAATGGGGGGGTTCCACTCAGGCTCAATTTTCGGACTTTCGTGGCTTCCTAGCGCTGAGCGTACTCCCATGGGAGCTGGCATTGGTATGGGGGGTGACTGCATCACAACCTCCCAGACCGGTTGGTGGACGATTTGCTGGATGGCCATAATCAATGCCACGAATCTGGCATTGACAGTGTAAATTCATTATACTGCTCATGGGTGACCAGGTGCATGTTGGGTACGTCGGCAGAAGATCCGGCTTTTTCTGAGACTTACAGGATGTGGTGGTTTGGACCGAGGATTAGTCCATCATTGGGGGGGTCCAGTTGACATGGCTTCATAAGTGCCTTAGGATGTTGACTAAATCAGGGTGAGACATTACCTCATGTTTTTTCCCACAGATGGTGCCAACTGTTGACGGTAAGGTTCTGGCCAACAATAAGAAGGGCTCACTTTTGAGCTTTGAGTCAATGCGCGACTTTGTCAGCTGGGGTGGTCAGGCTCTTTAGCTGGATAGCTCGGGTCTGTAAGGTGGTGGCAGCGCAACTAGGAAGATGTCCGACCCAGCTCAGGGGAGCTCCGAGCTAATTGAGGTACACCTATCGAGTGACCTGCAGCACAAGAAGACGTAAGGGGTGTCAGATTTGGGTTCCGACCCAAATCCTCTCCGATACTTAAGTTAGTAATGCCTGCAGCACAAGAAGACGTAAGGGGTGTCAAATTTGGGTTCCGACTCAAATCCTCTCTGATGCTTAAGTTAGTAATGGAACTTAAGGCAGAATCGGGGCAGCAAGTCTGATCTGAAGGGAGATCGACTGTGGATCTGGCCGACCAAGTTATGGAGGAAGAAATGTCTAATGAAAAGTAAAATGAAAGTGATATCAGAGTACCTATCAATCAGTAGCTCCCTTGTTCTTTTGAGGTTTGACCTTTTATAGGAGCCGTATCTCCTCAGTCCTGACGTGGGATAACTGCCATGTCCGATCATGGCACGTGCATGCCTGGGTCTTGGGCGTAGTGGGTGAGTGACCATGATCGAGCTGGAATTAACTCTGAAACGATGTCATTTACTATAAGCGCACGGTATAGTCGCAACGGGTATCGAACACGGGGAAGCGGTGCTATACTACCTATCTACTCCTAGGTTGAGTTAGACTTGTGGGTTTATTGGTGGATGTGGAATATGGACGGTCGTAATGGTGATGGATGCAAAGGTTGTGTCACTCAACGTCGCAACTAGGGGATTCCACACGATATAAAAGAATAAAATATAAAAGGTTAGGGCTTTAGGACTCGCCTCTAGGACCGTCGGACGTCGGTGCTCGGTTGAGACTTCTACGTTGCATTGGTTTTATTGGGGGTTGTAGCATCTAAGAAGTGAACTCATATGTCTGGGCATCATGAATCTAACGTATCGCATAAACCCCACTCTTGCGACAGGTGCAAACAGTACGTGCATTAAGGATCTACAAAGTTCTCACCACTCTCATGGTTCGAACGCTCTCAACTCGTACCACTCTCATGGGTTAGAGTTTCGAGTGCTTTGGTGGATCTTATTGACGCAATGGCGGTAGCCGTCAATTAGTAATATGGTTCGTCGGTGGATCCCCTCGAGGCACGAGCTGGGCATGGTCACGTACCTCGGTTGAATCCACTAACTCCCTAATTAAATCCATATGATACTCCTTAAGCTAATCGATTCCACCGACTGTGGGCACGATCTCAGTATGAATTATCCTAGGGATTTTGCTAGATCAACCAAAATACAACCCCATTTATATCCAACACGTCATAAAAATCCCAACTTTACATATAAATCCTAAGATCCATGGGCTAATCCCTTAGCCCTAGATGGAATTACTCATGCATGATAGCAATAGAAGATTCGATAATAGCAAGAGAATTCATCATAGTATGCATCAAAAAGATATTCAATAAGAAATCACAAAGAAATAACAAATAAAATTAAAGAGACAAAAGTACTTATCTTGATACAAAGGAGAGGCCTAGGGCATAGCCTAACTCTCCAAAAGATCGTCTACGAAAAAGTCTAAAAAAAGCTCTAAAACCTCTTCTCTAAAAAGTATACAAAAAGTCCTCAAAATCTATCTAAAGTCTCTTCCCTTTTGACGGCTGCCAAAATCCCCATAAAACCCCTCGCAAAACAACCCCCTCAAAATCGTGATTTGAATGCGATTTATGCCCGGGCCCCTGGCGACTCGGTCCGAGCAAGAAGCTGCTCGGTCGAGTACGTCAGAAGTCTGGATCCATCACCCAAAACGTCGCTCTGTCTGCTCGGACCGAGTAGGGTCTGCTCGGTCCGAGTAGGTAGCTTCTCGGTCGAGTAATAGGCTGCTCGGTCGAGTCTGTTAGTAGGTTACAACTCTCCTTCAAAATCACACTCTGCCTGTGCGGACCTAGTACGTAGCTACTCGGTCAAGTATGCAGCTGCTCGGTCGAGCAATCAACTGCTCGGTCGAGCAACCTGATGTTCAGCCGAATAGGAGGTCAAAAAACACATTTCAGCACCCTGCTCGGTCGAGCAGTCAACTGTGTAATTCTAGCCTGTAAGGATCAATACACTAGAGGGGGGTGAATAGTGTAAAAAAAATTAACTGTTGCAATTAAAACGTTACTTCTAATTGCTTAAGATGTGCAGAAAGTAAAGTATGTAGAAAATGTAAATCAAACGCAAACACAGAGATTTATCCTGGTTCGGATCCTCTTGATCATACTCCATTCCTCTACTCCCAGTAGAGATTTTCAATCCACTATAATCACTTGCCCCGCAAGCACCAACTTACAAAAATGGCGACACTCCCCGTGTCCCAAACTTTGTACAATCTCTAAACAGAGATTCAAACCTGTTAAATAATGAAATAGAAAAACACTTATAGCCTTGTTATGAATTTAGAATGAAATTCAAGGATGGTGTTTAAAAGGAGACTTCAAGATGTATAAGATATAAAATTAAGAACAATACTTGAAGTTCTCTGGTTCATAAAAGAAGAGAGAGATCAATCGATTTCTTCTTACAATTATGAACACAAACAACTTTCCAAAATGATGTTGAAAAAGGCAAAATTGTTTTAAGGAAGAAAACTTCAATTTCCAAAAGATCTATGATTAGAATCTTGAAGTTCTTACGTTCTCAAAAGAAGAGAGAGATCAATCGATTTCTTCTTGCAAATGAGAATGAGAACAACTAAGGCAAGATTGCTTAGAATCACCAATTCTAGAGAAGAACGAAAGAGGAAAGTTGTGTGAAAAGAATGAGGGGGTATGCCCTCTTATTTATAGTATTTTTGGGCAGTTATTCTGAAGGAAAATGGGGGGGGGGGGGGAAGGAGTTTCCTACCGTTCAGAAACAGTCTGGAAAGTTTCAGGTAAAACGGTCATAAAAACTGCATTAGTCGACTAAAGGAGTGTTAGTCGACTAAAAGTCAAATGTTGGAATTTTTGACTGAAATTTTAATGGTAAGTTTCTGAAGATGACTGAAGACTACTCAGAAATTTTCGGGTCAAAATTCGAATAAAAAGTTTTTAGTCGACTAATGGTTGACTTAGTCGACCAGGACAGAAAAACGTGAATTTTGACTTATCTGAAAAAGGGTTGTTTAGGATATGTAATTAGGAACCTAGGACTTTGATGAATTTCATATTCAAGGCTCTGAAATATATAAAGTATAAAAATACATCAGTCCGTAGATTTCTGTAGATATGTAAGCTAAGCTTCATGTGAGTATTTGAGATGCCTTTGTGCAGGGATTCCTTATCAAGTGATTATTGTCCAAGCGTGGATATATTGGGAATCTGCATATATGCATAGATAGAGTGAGTAGCAATAATAATAGTTGTCACATCAAAATCATATGGAATAGATTAGGAAAGTGAACATGTGATTATGAAATCCCAACATTCTCCCCCTTTTTGATGATGACAAATATTTATAAAAAATGAAGATTCATACTCAGTTATATGCAGATATCATATGTTATACTCCCCATGAGATTATGCCTAAAATAGTCTAAAATATTCTCCCCCTTTGTCATTGACAAAAAGATGGCGTAAAATAATAATGTTAGTCGATTAAGGAACTAGGTAGTCGATTAAGAGAGAATAGCACAGAACTGAACATAGTTTGACTAAACCGAGGATTGATAAACCATACAAACGAACATAGCTTTCACGAAATAGAACTAAACATATCTTTACCAAACAGAACATAGATGAACCATACAATGTAACTAGCATACGACCAACAACCATAAAAAGCATATGGAAAAGACATATCTAAAGACCCATCACTAAGGCCCTACGGCCTACTACAAATACGACTTAGAACCAACATGCGACTTAAGAACCAACATAAGAGCACAACCAACATTTTAGGAAATAACATGCGGGGACCAAAACATTTAAAAACATCGGATGATAAACATCGTCAACAGTTGATCTAGGGCTAACGGCTGGAGGGAGATCCAAAGTCCTGAGAGGTACGCTTGCTCTTGCGACGTGGAGTTTCTTCGGGAGCAACTACATTCAGAGCTTCGATAGAGGACACGAGTTTACTCTGATTTAATTGAACCTGATCTATCACGTGTACCTGCTCAGTCATGGCTGTACGGAAATCCTTAAATCCAGCATTCATGGTCTCGCGAAGAGATCTAACATCGTCCCTAAGACTGTGAAGAACAGTCATGGTGGTTTGGCATAGAGTGGATGATGTGCGAGGTGTTTTCAAGGGACAAGACTTAGGATTAGTGCGACATTCTGGAAAGCATTTGTGAACACACTGCTTCTTAAAAAAGCGGGGAAAGCTACGGGATGAACCTGGAGTGTGAGAAGCAGAGGGGCCAAAAGTGGGTGGAACAGGGGTATAGGTAGGGTCGGCGGAATCGGGTTCGTCGGCAGGATCCTATTCGGGGTCTTATTCATCATCATCATCACTATTTGCATCATCGGATTCCTCAAGATCCGGAATATCGAGATGCATATTATGTAGGGTGATGATGTTGAGATTGTAAGGGTTAGAGACTGCAAGTTCACCATCAAGAGGAATACAGAACATTTTCAGAACCAAGGTGATGAAAGAGTCACAAAACCCCAATTTATAGGCAACCCACCTATTACTGCATATAGACAATGTTCCAACTCATTGTATAGATAGTTAAAAGAGCCACCTTTAGGCATGAGATTGGAAACAATTACTTTGAGGATGATTCGAGCAGAAGGGTGGAAATGGACGGCTGAGAGCTTGTGAACCCAGGGAGTTGCAATTTTAGCGAGGAGTCGAGGATCGGTCATGGTGAAGTTAAGGGAGCCCGAAAAATGAGAAGGAAGATCAAGGAGTTCACAGATCTTATGAAGGGTAAGACAGATTGGAAAACTCTTGACGCGGGTGAGGATATGGGTATCACGGCCGACGACGCGTGGCTCTAGGTTGGCGTAGCACTCCCGAACAAGTAGCGGTAGTAAGGCTCCTTGTTGCCAAGAGCCCAAATTTTCTCTAGGCCGGCGGCTGAAAGGATGGAGAGGATGTTAAACGAAGCTAGAGCGGAATAGTCGATGAATCTCTCAGGATGAAATTTCGCACTGGCTGAGGCTTTGAAGCGATTCTCGGCCGCGACATCACGAAATTGAGGGAGAGCCATTGAAGAGGAAGAAGATGAAAGGATGGATCGGTTGAGGAGAAAGGGTGAAAAGGAGAAGATAAAAGAAATGGAAAGAAAAAGCCGAAAATAAATAGGCAAAAGTTGAAGCAGTTATCCATGCGAACGGGTGCCATGATCAGTTCGAGAGTATTTTTAAAAACTGAATGGGTTAGAAAGAACTGAAAAGTGTTAAAAAATATGTGAAGAGGCAGGAGGAAGAAGATACGTTAACGCGAAAAGACGTAAGTTAGATCGGAAACGGTTTAAAAAACCAAGTTAGTCGGCTAATAGGTTAGTTAGTCGACTAAGTTAACGGAATAAAAAATATCCAGAGCGCGTCCGTTCGGAATTTTGTTTTAAAAATAATTTTTTTTGAAAAGATAAAAAATAGGGGTGTAAAGGACGGTAGTGGGTGAGAGATATTTAAGACTTTTAATAAAAGTGGTCAATGCATTGAATAGTGATGATGTCAAGGCCTCATTCCAAGGTGAAATAAATGTTGGTGTTCTAGGCAAGGAAGTGGCCGACGCAAGAAGCCAAAGCCCATGTCAGGGCGCGTGAACCGAGGGAAGCGGGTAGAAAAAACTAAGAATTTTTTAAATAAAGACTCATAGAAGAAAAGACAAACCGAATTCTTATAGGAAAAGACAATCCCAGAGGTTGGTAGAGAATTAAACCAAATTAGTGATCATTCCTAATAGATAGGGAATATATATATATAAATAAATTTGTATAGTGAAAGCACAACGGTTTGTAAAACACATCCGGATATATTAGTCGATTAAAGAAGACATTAGTCGACTAATAAAAATAATTATCATAAAATCATAAGAAAATTCCATAAATTCACAAAAATTAGAAAACATTATATGGCAAATTCAGATTCACTGATGATGCCTAGATCTCTTCTAAGTTTGATGAAAGATTCCTCTTTCAAAGGCTTAGTTAAGATATCAGCAATCTGATGTTCAGTGGAAATGAATTTCAAAACTATATCCCCTTTTTGAACATGATCATCTAAAAAGTGATGACAGACATCAATATGTTTAGTGCGTGAATGATGAATTGGATTCTTAGACAAATTAATTGCACTAGTGTAATCACACATTATAGGACATGTGAAACACTCAATGTCATAATCTGAGATAGTTTGTTTCATCCATAAAATTTGTGCACATGCTAACCCAGCGGCAATATATTCTGCCTCTGTGGTAGATAGTGAAACAGAATTTTGCTTTTTGCTAAACCATGAGACCAAAGCATGTCCAAGAAAATAACATGTACCACTTGTACTTTTTCGGTCTGATTTGCAACCAGCAAAATCTGCGTCACTATATGATAATAAATCATATGTGATAGTTTTAGGATAAAATAATCAAAAAACCAGAAGTATGTTTAATATATCTAATTATCCTTTTTACTGCAGTAAGATGTGACATCTTAGGATCTGCTTGAAAACGTGCACATAAACAAACTGAAAACATAATATCTGGTCTACTAGCAGTAAGATAAAGTAGAGAGCCAATCATACCTCTATAAAGACGTTGATCAACTTTCTTACCATTTAAATCTTTGTCTAGTGATGTAGATGTACTCATTGGAGTATGTTTATCAGCAGAAGTCTCTAAACCAAAACGCTTGATGAGTTCTTTGGCGTACTTTGATTGATGGATGAAGATACCTTCCTTCATTTGTTTGATTTGAAGTCCAAGGAAGTAGTTGAGTTCGCCCATATGACTCATTTCAAATTCCTTCTGCATAATCTTAGAAAAATCTAAACAAAGAGTTTCATTAGTAGAACCAAATATAATATCGTCAACATATATTTGAATAATAATGATGTCAGATTTTATATTTTTAATAAACAAAGTTGGATCAATTTTACCAATTTTATAACCAGAATTTAAAAGAAAACTTTTCAATCTTTCATACCAAGCACAAGGTGCTTGTTTAAGACCATATAAAGCTTTCTTTAGTTTAAAAACATGATTTGTAAGAGTTTCATGACAAAAACCTGGTGGTAGTTCAACATAAACCTCTTCTTTAAGAAAACCATTTAGAAAAGCACTTTTGACATCCATTTGAAATAACTTAAAATCTTTAAAATATGCAAATGATAAAAGCATTCTAATAGATTCAAGACGTGCAACAGGTGCATAGGTTTCTTCATAATCAATTCCTTCTTCTTGATTATAACCTTGTGCAACCAATCTTGTCTTGTTTCTAATTACCTGACCAGATTCATCCAATTTATTTTTGAATACCCACTTAGTACCAATAATTGAATGATCTGATGGTCTGGGAACTAATTCCCAAACATCATTTCTCTGAAATTGATTGAGGTCTTCCTGGATAGCAATGATCCAAGAACTGTCTTTGCATGCTTCATTGATGTTCTTTGGTTCAATGGTTGAGAGGAAAGCACAATGCGCCATTTGTTCTATTTGACGACGAGTTCTTACTCCATCATCAACCAGGAGAACATTCTTGATGATAGGCTGATTTGTATTACCAACTGTTCCAGTGCCTATTATTTTGCCTTTGTTGTCACCAAAGGTAACTGTGCCTCCTTGTTTGTACTTAATGGTTGAAAGAAGTTTGACATTTCCTGTCATGTGTTTTGAACATCCACTGTCCAAAATCCATTTTTCTTTCTTTGGTACCTGAAAGATAAAACATTAAGCATTGGTACCCCTTTTTGAGGGTCCTTGGGATTGGATTTTTGGAAGCCAAACCCAAGTGGAATTTGGCTTTCTAAGATAATCACTAGAATAAACAATAGAATGCATATAATGAGAGATATAACCATTTCTATCTTTTAAACATGAATCCTTAGGAACCCATATACTAATTGTAGTAGGTTTCCTAGGAAATTTTTTTGAAATGTTAGTAACATTTCTTTGTGAAGAAGAAGTAGGAATGTTTACTTTCTTCGTGTATATGAATGCGTGATTCTTCTTTTGTGGTTTAACAAAGGTAGTTTTTCCACAAGAAGAAGAAGTGTTACAAGAGTTGGGTGCATCCTTATGAGAATATCCCAATCCTTGTCTATGATTTGATGGATATTGAATGTTTAGCAAATCATCGAGATTTGTCTTTCCTTTGTTAAATTTATTAACATTGGAAGACATCTCATCGTATTTCATCTTTAGTGATGAAATACTTTTATCCATTTCAGATATTTGTGTGTGCAATTCTAGGTTCTTAGTTTTGAGAAGTTCATTCTCTTTACTAAGATCCGAAACTTGAGAAGATGTATTCTCAACATGTATAGAATTTGGTGTAGTTTTTTTAGAAGATGACAATTCTTGATATTTAACAAGGAGATCATCATTATTTTGTTTCAAAGATTTATGTTGACTATTTAATTTTTTGAAACGAGAATAGAGATCTTTCAATGCATCTAATAACTCTTCATTATTAAAAGCACTTACCTCTTCTTCATTATCTTGTGTCATAAAGCACATGTTAGCACTTTCAAAATGGTCATCTTCATCATCTAAAGACTCATCCCACGTTGCTGCAAATGCTTTCTTCATCTTGTCAAACGTCCTTTCTCTTCTGGATTGATCGTTGTTGTTGGAAGTTTTGAACTTTGCTTTGAGAAGTGGACAATCTTTCTTCATATGTCCTGGCCTATTACAATTGAAGCAAAGAGAAGAATCAGTAATTTTAGATTTATTATTATACTTACCTTTTTGAAAGAACTTTCTGAAGTTCTTGGCAAAGAATGCCATGTCATCATTTGAATCTTCATTATCTGATGTTGTGTTGAAGTCGAGTACGTTCTTCTTTTGATCTGATTCCTCTTTTGCATCTTGTAATGTGACTTCATGTGCCATTAAGTTACCAATTAGATCTTCCATGGATAATTTGGAAAGATCATTGGCTTCCTCAATAGCAGTGATCTTTGGACACCATTCTGGGGAGAGTATTTTAAGAATCTTACGTACCTGATCAAGAGAAGAATAAAATTTTCCAAGAGCATTAAGAGAATTAATAATATTAGTGAACCAGTTGTTCATTTCTCCAATCGTCTCTTTGTATTGCATCTTGAACAACTCATACTTATGAACCAAAGAGGCAATCTTAGTTTCCTTTACTTTATTGGTTCCTTCATGAGTTACCTCGAGTATGTGCCAAATCTCCTTTGCACTTTTGGCCTGGGATACTTGATTAAACTCATGTTTATACATGGCACAGAATAAAGCATTCATGGCCTTTGAGTTGTTTGTCTTTGCAGATTTGTCGTTGGTGGACCAATCAGCAACATGAGTTGTTGGCTTAGTGTATCATGTCTCTACGATGTCCCATATCTCATAATGCATACTTTGGAGATGAATCTCCATTCGTATTTTCCAATATGAGTAATTAGAACCATCAAATAGAGGAGGACGAACTTGAGAGTGCCCTTCAGGATGCTGATTGTAGTTGTGTGTAACGACGTTCATGTTTGATGCTGAGGAACTTGCTGCCATAAGGATCAATACACTAGAGGGGGGTGAATAGTGTAAAAAAAATTAACTGTTGCAATTAAAAAGTTACTTCTAATTGCTTAAGATGTGCAGAAAGTAAAGTATGTAGAAAATGTAAATCAAACGCAAACACAGAGATTTATCCTGGTTCGGATCCTCTTGATCATACTCCATTCCTCTACTCCCAGTAGAGATTTTCAATCCACTATAATCACTTGCCCCGCAAGCACCAACTTACAAAAATGGCGACACTCCCCGTGTCCCAAACTTTGTACAATCTCTAAACAGAGATTCAAACCTGTTAAATAATGAAATAGAAAAACACTTATAGCCTTGTTATGAATTTAGAATGAAATTCAAGGATGGTGTTTAAAAGGAGACTTCAAGATGTATAAGATATGAAATGAAGAACAATACTTGAAGTTCTCTGGTTCATAAAAGAAGAGAGAGATCAATCGATTTCTTCTTACAATTATGAACACAAACAACTTTCCAAAATGATGTTGAAAAAGGCAAAATTGTTTTAAGGAAGAAAACTTCAATTTCCAAAAGATCTATGATTAGAATCTTGAAGTTCTTACGTTCTCAAAAGAAGAGAGAGATCAATCGATTTCTTCTTGCAAATGAGAATGAGAACAACTAAGGCAAGATTGCTTAGAATCAACAATTCTAGAGAAGAAAGAAAGAGGAAAGTTGTGTGAAAAGAATGGGGGGGGTATGCCCTCTTATTTATAGTATTTTTGGGCAGTTATTCTGAAGGAAAATGGGGGGGGGGGGGAAGGAGTTTCCTACCGTTCAGAAACGGTCTGGAAAGTTTCAGGTAAAACGGTCATAAGAACTGCATTAGTCGACTAAAGGAGTGTTAGTCGACTAAAAGTTAAATGTTGGAATTTTTGACTGAAATTTTAACGGCAAGTTTCTGAAGATGACTGAAGACTACTCAGAAATTTTCAGGTCAAAATTCGAATAAAAAGTCTTTAGTCGACTAATGGTTGACTTAGTCGACCAGGACAGAAAAACGTGAATTTTGACTTATCTGATTAAGGGTTGTTTAGGATATGTTATTAGGAACCTAGGACTTAGATGAATTTCATATTCAAGGCTCTGAAATCTATAAAGTATAAAAATACATCAGTCCGTAGATTTCCGTAGATATGTAAGCTAAGCTTCATGTGAGTATTTGAGATGCCTTTGTGTAGGGATTCCTTATCAAGTGATTATTGTCCAAGCGTGGATATATTGGGAATCTGCATATATGCATAGATAGAGTGAGTAGCAATAATAATAGTTGTCACATCAAAATCATATGGAATAGAATAGGAAAGTGAACATGGGATTATGCAATCCCAACAAACTGCTCGGTCGAGCAGTCAACTGTTCAGCCGTATAGGAGGTCAAAAACACATTTCAACAGGATTTTTCACCCTACTCGGTCGAGTAGAGTCCTCTGCTTGGTCGAGTAGGTGTCAAATAGATTTCAGCAGAATTTCAGCACTACAGCATCAGCTTGCAGAAATTCCCCAGGGCTCATCCGACCTCCGATTGATGCGTTCTTGGCCGCGTTGGAACCATCTTGAAATTTACTATGTGGAAAAAATATCACAAAAATATTGAAAAATCTCAAGTGATAGCAGATTTGTAAATAGTGCACGGCTGTCATGTTTCCAGCACTTCGGGTCGCTCAATTCCTTCGTTGCATCATAGCTTGATGGAGCGACCTTCTCTCTTGCCCCTTCCTTGCTCCATTATTCTTGTTTGGCACCTCGAGCATGTCATCATGAGTCTCATTGGTGCTCTCACGTTGCCGATTGTCTTATTGATTCCAAATTGCTCCATATCGCCCCAAATCCCAGAAATGGACATAAACGCTCCAAAAGTCATATTATTGCAAATAATAGCGTAAAAGCATATGAAATATGTAAATGAGCAATCATTTTGACATGTAATCATTTAGATAAAATGTGAAATATAATGACACATCAAAATCCTCGAGGAAGACTAGTTAGAAGCGAACACGGGAGATGGATACAATGGAGATGCGAGGCGGTGGCGTGTAATGGAGACAAGGGGTTCAATATTAAAATTCAGAAAATACAAGAACCTAAGATATGCAAGATCTCGTGAACACACATTAATATGAAATTAGAACACATATACACAACAAATACTTAAGTCTCGCTCAAATTAAAATAACGTGGATTTCAATAAATAAATTGAACTTGATAAGCAATAAAAAAAGATTAGAGTTATATCATATCATAGTTTATCATGCAATATACTAAGTTCACAGAAATGAAACCAATGTTCACAACTCATTCTCTAAGCAGTATAATATGTCATGATCAAACGTTTTCAAGCATGCGTGGTATTTTGTTATACTTCATAGAATGAATTTAGTAAATCCAATCAAGGTAATGCATCACCACACTACGGCCATTTCAAGACTCCTAGAACCCATCAACTTTGCCATGTCTCTGTTCTATATAGAAATGGAGATAAGGATATGAGATTTTTGGACTTTTATATTGTTTTTGGCTATGTGAATATTTCATAAGCATTTTTCTTTTTTTGTATACACGAGATAAATCAATATATACAAAAAGCGGCCTATGCATCCCAGACCAGACGGTCTTAGGGCATTAGATTACGAAGAACCCCTAGGGCCTTTTATTCATGATATTTGTTTGATTTTTGCTTTTTTTGGGATTTTTACAAACTCACGTAAACGCGATGGAATGCAAAACATGATCAAAGATCATGTGTTGGCTATTCACAAAAGAAAAAGAAAAAACATAGAATCTAGACATGGCTCGGTTTCAGGAATTCTAATCGTCACTACTTTGGTTGTCGATGGGTTATCCTATCTCTTTTGAATCACTAAACATTTATGAAGCAATAGAATTATCAAACAAATCACGCAGGAGTCAAATAATTTTCAGATTTGATTCATTCATTTTTAGTTTAACTGTTTCGAGAATATGATTGTGAAACTATGGATTCTATTATGAAAAAGCATATTAACAAAGATACACATATCAAGGAATCAAACTCCAATCTAACAGATATCAGAGTTCATAAAAAAATAATCCACGATATTTCATAGAAAATGAAGCATATGAGACATAAATATAGAAGTGAACATGGTTTATATGGAAATTTCGAAGTGTGTTTCACGATGAAGCAAAGTGCGTGCACTATGCACTCCCCAAGCTTAAACATCACATTGTCCTCAATGTGTGTATGATATAAATAGATGATAACAACAAGATGGGGGGCCACTCAACAAAATAGTTTCTCTCCCTCAAGCTTAAACATCACATAAAAATTGGGGAGAGATGCGAAATAAGCGCATATATGGGGTTGGATGATAAATAGTGGGTTGTGTGCAAAAGATAATTGAGCCATCATATGGGGTGAATTTATTAAGCTAAGAAATCATATAAAATCCTATACGGTCCTCTCGTTGTCGAGAGGATTCGTGTTTATTGAAAGCATAAAATACTACACTACTAGATGGGTACCACCTGTAGCAAAAGGTGGATCCATTATCTTTACTGGTACATGCAACTGCTCCAACTGCTCCTTCCGTGGCTCCGCTAGGTGCGTGTGTCCACGGACTCCATCAGACTCCAGCAATGCGACTCCTAGCATCTCTCCAAGGACTCCACCTGTACCCTGGAAGAGATAAGACGCATCAATCTGATGTGGATAATTTTTCCCCAAAATAAATGTATTCCAAAGAGGGTCATCAACATAAGTATTTAAAATTAAGCATGGTTGACAACACTTTCCTGGAAATAAATCTCTATGCTCGTGCACCACGTCGATCAACTCCTCGTTGTTTTCCTCTGGTTCCTCAGGTAACTCTGGCATAATAGAGTGGGTCTCTTCAGGATGCTCCTTGTCATCGTCAGACTCATCCCAGCGCACCTCCTGATCATATTCAACAACATCCATGTGTGCTAACTCCTCGCTCTCCTCCTCGTATACGTCCCATTGTACCTCTTGATCATATGTATTGTATCCTGCAAAAGGTGTAATGAGTCATCGAAATCTGAATCATAATAAACATCATACACGGGAGAGGAATCAAATGTAAGGGGCGAGGGAGTGAAGAGATCTCCCTGAAGGGGAGCAGTAAGCTCTGGTGCGTGGTCCTCAGAGTCAGTGGAAGGACGAGGTGGCTGCAGAATCTCTGAAGGAGGAGGGTGATGCTCGGGATCCTCATGAATGGCTGTGTCCTCGTCCCGACGCATGACCTCCTCGATGAAAGTCTCTGGCTCTGCATGCAATATGTAAAATAAATATAGCTCGGCCTCCTCATTATGCACAGCTTCGACCTCCTCCTCGGGTTCCTCTGGTATGGTTGGCAAAGTGAATTTCATCTTCTCCTTTCTACGCCTATGTCATCGTTTCTGTCCTGAAACTCGAGGCATCTGATTGCATTGCTTGGCCCTCTCAATAGTAGGTGCAGGTGGCTCTATGGGATCATGTATCTCGGCCACGGTATAAAAGTGGGTCTTGTGCCCCTCAACTAGAGCGCAAACTCCATTATCAATTGTGCCTGTGGAAGAGATATGATGAGTAATAAACTTTTGAAATCCAAGCTCAAAGGGTCACCTGCCGTTATCGTTAATAGAACGGTGCATCGAACTGCGTCCACGGTGCTTCTCAATAGGTCCATATATGTGTCCTCCTCTGACAGCTCAGATGTCTCTATTTGTGGAGTGTTAATGGTGTAAAGGTGGATATGATCACCTTCAAGTGAAGTATACACTCCATCTATGATAGTACCTACATCAGAAACATTAGCCATAATAAAATCGATGAATGCTTGGTCGGATGGTTTACCTACAGTAACGGTTAGCGAACCGGTAGATCGAGCATCATCTATCATTTGCTTCAAGGTTGCTGCCAACTGCAGATCACTGAACCTTCCCACTTCCATCCTTTTCATAAACTCACGTGAGGGTCCCTTTAGTCTTCCAGCAAAGATATCAAATAGCCTGGAACCATCCCACTCATGGTCTGACTCCGTATGGAACACCCCTAACATTCTTTCGAACTTACACAATGCTTCTCTGAAGGACTCTCCATCAGCCTGATAGAATGTAGCGAGGTATATATAGGATCGTATAGAACCCAGTCGCATCCTTGGAAGCACCATCGCTGCATCAAATGTACCTGATCAAGCAAAGTAAACAACCTGAAAAAGACGTCACTGGTACAAAGAGAGATAAAGATAATGATAATAACAGGTGGCGGGGAAAAAATCTCTCTCCAATTTTATTTATTTATTTATTTATTTATTTTGTTTTTTGTTTTTTTTGTTTTTTACTCAATCTAATCAACCTAATTGTGGTAAAAGATAATATGGCTAAACGCCTCCCCAGCAACAACGCCATAAACTTGATCAAGCCGGAATCAACTCCGAAACGATGTCGTTTACCGCAAGCACACGGTATAGTGGCAAGCGGGTATCAAACACGGAGAAACAGTGCTATACTACCTATCTACTCCTAGGTTGAGTTAGACTTGCAGGTTTACTGGAGGTGTGGAATATGGACGGTCGTAATGGTGATGGATGCGAAGGTTGTGTCACTCAACGTCGCAACTAGGGGATTCCACACGATATAAAAGAATAAAGTATAAAAGATTAGGGATTTAGGACTCGCCTCTAGGACCGTCAGACGTCAGTGCTCGGTTGAGACTTCTACGTTGCATTGGTTTAATTGGGGGTTGTAGCTTCTAGGAAGTGAATTCATGTGTCTGGGCATCATGAATCTAACGTATCGCATAAACCCCGCCTTGCAACAGGTGCATACGGTACGTGCATTAAGGATCTACAAAGTTCTCACCACTCTCGTGATTCGAACGCTCTTAACTCGTACCACTCTCATGGGTTAGAGTTTCGAGGTACTTTGGTGGCTCTTATTGATGCAATGTCGGTAGCCGTCAATTAGTAATATGGTTCGTCGGTGGATCCCCTCGAGGCACGAGCCAGGCATGGTCACGTATCTCGGTTGAATCCACTAACTCCCTAATTAAATCCATATGATACTCCTTAAGCTAATCGATTCCATCAACCGTGGGCACGATCTCAGTACGAGTTCTCTTAGGGATTTTGCTAGATCAACCAAAATACAACCCCATTTATATCCAACACGTCATAAAAATCCCAACTTTACATCTAAATCCTAAGATCCATGGGCTAATCCCTTAGCCCTAGATGGAATTACTCATGCATGATAGGAATAGAAGATTCGATAAAAGCAAGAGAATTCATCATAGCATGCATAAAAAAGATATTCAATAAGAAATCACAAAGAAATAACAAATAGAATTAAAGAAACAAAAGTACTTATCTTGATACAAAGGAGGGGCCTAAGGCATAGCCTAACTCCCCAAAAGATCGTCTCCAAAAAACTCTTAAAAAGCTCTAATCTCTAAAAAGTATACAAAAAGTCCTCAAAATCTATCTAAAGTCTCTTCCCTTTTGACGGCTGCCAAAATCCCCATAAAAACCCTTGCAAAACAACCCCCTCAAAATCGTGATCTGGACACGATTTATGCCCGGGCCCACGGTGACTCGGTCCAAGCAGTAAGCTGCTCGGTCGAGTACGTTAGAAGTCTGGATCCATCACCCAAAACATCGCTCTGTCTGCTCGGACCGAGTAGGGTCTGCTCGGTCCTAGTAGGTAGATGCTCGGTCGAGTAATAGGCTGCTCGGTCGAGTCTGTCTTTAGGTTGCAGCTCTCCTCCAAAATCACGCTCTACCTATGCGAACCGAGTGCGTAGCTGCTCGGTCGATTATGCAGCTTCTCGGTCGAGTAATCAACTGCTCGGTCGAGCAACCTGATGTTCAGCCAAATAGGAGATCAAACAACACATTTCAGCACCTCGGTCGAGCAGTCAACTGATCGGTCGAGCAGTCAACTGATCGGTCGAGCAATTAACTGTTCAGCCTAATAAGAGGTCAAAAACAAATTTCAAAAGTATTTTTCACCCTACTCGGTTGAGTAGAGTCCTCTGCTCGGTCGAGTAGGTGTCAAACAGATTTCAGCAGAATTTCAGCATTATAGCATCAGCTTACAGAAATTCCCTAGGGCTCATTCGACCTCCGATTGATGCGTTCTTGGTGGCGTTGAAACCTTCTTGAAGTATAATATCTGGAAAAATTATCATAAAAATAGTGAAAATTCTCAGGTGATAGCAGATTTGGAAATAGTGCACAGCTATCATGTTTCCAGCACGTCGGGTCGCTCGATTCCTTCGCCGCATCATAACTTGATCGAGCAACCTTCTCTCTTGCCCCCTCATTGCTCCAGTATTCTTCTTTGGCACCTTGAGCATGTCATCATGAGTCTCATTGGTGCTCTCACGTCGTCAATTGTCTTATTGACTCCAAATTGCTCCAATATCGCCCCAAATCCCCGAAATGGACATAAACGCTCCGAAAGTCATATTATTCCAAATAATAGCATAAAAGCGTATGAAATATGTAAATGAGCAATCATTTGACGTGTAATCATTTAGATAAAATGTGGAATATAATGACACATCAGACCACTATGCCACTATCAATCCCATTTCCCCCATTTCTAATCAGGAATGTGGGGCTTTATGGGTGTGATCCAAACATCATTTGACCAAGTAAACAGCCTGGCATTTATACGGGCTCGGCAAATATGTGATGGAAATCTAGTCCCACCCCTAAGTGGTTTTGATGATGATCAAACCAAATGTTGTTAATATACTAATAACATTATTCAAGTGTGTAGGTTGTGCAATGAAAGCACAAATCATACTCCGAGAAGAAGAAGCTCAACCACACTTATAGAAGATGAAGATGAATTTAGCTCGCATTCCATGCCAAGCACAAACGGAGCTCAAAGATGAAGCTCATAGTACGTGCTCAAGCTCAAACTAAAGGGGAGCTCAAATTCAAGTGAAGCGCATGCATTTACATCAAGATATTCATTGCTTCACGTCTTCATTAAGTCTAGTGTGTGAGTTGTTTCTTTCTTACCTTTTCTTGAGGCCAGTTATTTGGTTCCATATGTTAAAGCCAAGAAAAGTTTGCACACACACACACAAAAGGGTTTTCGAAAACAATTCTTTTAAAACTTGTTTTAAACTTCTTAAGAGCTAAGCTATAGATTCAATTCTTGTAGTCAATCTCCAAACACCCAGGAGTTGATTACTCATCCTTCAGCAGAGTTTCTCTGAAAAAATGCTTTGGGAGTCGACTACCAAAGGAGGGAGTCGACTACCTATTGTAGCAAAATTTTCACTGAAAACTCTCCGGGAGTCGACTACCAGCTGTGCGTTTTGACTTCCCTGATTTCATCTCTCCCATTTATTCTTTGCTTGATTATTGGGGCTGAAGTCAAACACATTTTGAAATTCGAATTCTCTTTTGAACTCTATAAATAAAGAGCATATGAGAACAATTTTCTATACCAATCTTTCTTGAGCTAAAGTTATTATTCTCAAAGTTCTCATCATTATCAATTGCTCTCAAAAGTTCATCGTAGCCAAAAATGGTTTTGCAATTTTCTGATCTTTATCGTTTTAATTCTTCTACAAATTCTTTTAAGATCATTGTTAATTTTTTGGCTATTGCAAATTGGTTTTCAAAATTCTATCTTTGATATTTGTTTCATATTCTTCAAAGGATTTTTGAAACAACAAGATTCTAGATCACATTGAATAAATTCATATTCTTTGTGTGATCTAAGAACTATTTTAAATTCTTTAGCCACATAAGCACAATTGCAAATTTATCTTGGCTCTAAGATTATTTAGGTGTAAACTAATCTCCATTAATCTATTGTGGTGAATTGGATTTGTTTTTATTTGCAATCCCTTGGTGATAAGGGTGTTGTAAATCCTAGTCAAGACTAGGTGGTTGAAAATCATGGTGGTGATACTAGGTCATTGGAAATCCTAACGAGTGAAGTTAGGTAATTGTATTGCTAGGGCAATAGTGGAATAAATCTCGAGCCGTGCTGGTCGGAGACTGGAAGTACCCAGGTTGTGGGTAACCAGGATAAATCGCTTGTCTCTCTGTGTGATTCTTTGTGATTGTCTTTATTATTTATTTGTGCAAAGTTGTTCATTGTTTATAATGTTGGATACATGTGTAGTTGGATACAACGATCGATGACTTCGTGTTTGATGATAACAAACATGTGTGAACGATTTAAGGTGTGTGCTAAGTGTTTTAAGAATACCACTCTCGCGAATACTCAAAGAGAGACTAGCCAAAAGTGATGGAGGAATTGCTATACACACTTCAAGTGGACTAAGTCAAAGATGGAGAATATGGCTATAACAATTGGACTAAGTCAAAGATGAGAAGATAAGGAGCAAATCAATTCAAATCCATATTTGAATTGATTCAAATCAATTGGCGCAACATTCAAATCCTAATGCATTGCAAATTGGAGACTTGATCAAAGATGGAGAGATATGGAGAATCTCACGCAAATCAAAGCTGATTAAATGAGATCTATTTCAAATCCTATATCTACACAAATTGAATTCCATACCCATTCATATTCAAACTCCATATTCAAAGAGATTCATTCAAATCCTAATCAATTTAGGATTCTTTCCAATCTCCATCAAATACGAGATTCTAATTGATTCTATCATATCCCATCCTCTCCTATATAAACCCATATTCCAAGAGAGCTATTTTGAGAGAGAGGACAAGCAACCAAAGAAGAAAAATTCAGCCATCCCTAGAGAACTTGCGCAACATCCCCAAGAGAACTTGGACGCAACTTTCATCTCCTCCCCAAGCCTCGTTGCGCAACCTCCATGCACCAAGGCCAAAACTCCTTTGCAAAGCTTCATTATCATCTTCATTGAAAACCATACTAGAGGCCACAACTTTCCTCTCCTAGCTCTCTGGCTCGGCTCAAAATTTGTGAGCGCTACTCCCAAGTGTAGAAGATCGAACAAGTAATAATTCTGGTGAGTCCAGGTATCGTATCCACGGGACAACTGACCTGCAAAACCACGAATTTCAGTTTATAAAGAGTACTAATACATTGAGAAATAACCACCTTTCGAAGGCAAAATAATCGTGTAAGGGTTTTTAATACTAAAAAGAAATCATATGATAACTATGGGGAAGGCGATATTGGGGTATCAATATGGAGAGTATGCGCTGATCGTGATTTCTTTAGGGTCTGTGCAATCAATGGTTATTAATATCTTTTCTATAACTCAACGTTTCACCCCGTAAGGGTATGAGAATGTCGGGAAATATAACGAAAAACGAATATCGAAAATTGCCTTAAGTATCGAATAAAATACTAGTTTCATGAGGAAAATAAACTTATGTGCCTGCAAGGGTCACGACAATGTCCACAAGGATCATGCCACGAATAAGTCTGCAAAGATCATGTTCGATCCAAGTACACTAACAGCGATAATACTTGAATAATACATGTAGAAACTAGCAAAATACGCGATATAACGTGCAAATTAGGGCGAAAAGATATTAAAATCAAATATTACATAGGTCTAACTACATCACAACCAGCAAATGAGGGTATTAGCCATGCATGGAGAGAAGAGAATCAATATTCATAGACAATTACATCATTAATACTCAAAATACGTGCTAAATACACAAAATATAAGAGTAAAGTTTAGAATTTTATCACCAAATCTCTACAATTGAACCCCAAACTCCTTTATATGATAGCTCTGGCCTCTGTATCCAGGGCCTCCAAATTTCACGGCCAAATACGGCTCCTAGAGCACCAAATACGCCCGAATACTTCAAAACCCATAAAATACCTTTATATAGCGACATTGCGGGTTAGTCTTGATTAGCAGGTTCAAAACCCGCTTCAAATAGCGCTCAAAACACAAACCCACTGCCGGTGCAAATGTGAGCCGCTCATCCAATGCGAGATCTTCTGAGATTGCGCCACGTGTCTACTCTTATCAGATCTGCGCCTGCATTTGCATTCCTCTCCGAATCTGCCTCGTATTTAATCATGGCCGTTGGATCGTGAAGCAGTGGTGAAGATGAAGCCACGTCGCCCTCCATACGCCCGCCTCGTGCTCGATCGAGGTCGTTGGATTAGCATCATATGGCGACGGTGGGGCCACGTCGACCCATGCTGTGAATCATCTGCCTGCTGCGTCAGCCGTTCGATCGTAATCGAACGATCATTAATTCATCGCGTCGCCGCTCCCTGCAGCCGTTGGATCTGAGCAGGAGATGATCAGATGCGGCCACGTGTTACTACAGAGGGGGTGGCGGCCTATATACGCCGTATTTCAGCGTATTTCGGCCGTATTTCTTCATATAATTGGTATTCTGCATTCTAAAATTCATAGTAATTAGCACATATCTCAGAAAATACAAATAAATAGTAATTGGAATCGTGAGATCGAGATCTTCGTACGAAAAATACTAAAAGAGCAGAAATACTCAATATATTGTTGTTTTGTGCTTAGAATGAGAGTTTTCTCTAATAATTAAGGGTATTCAAAATACGATCATATTAGAGACCAAATACGTATCATATATGCACAAAATGGGGCTAACTGAGGTGTTTAATGTGCAATATTCAACCTGAATCACACCCCCCAACTAGCGATTTGCTTGTCCCTAGCAAAAAGAGCGATTAAGTCGGATGGTTAGTAAAAATAATAAATTCTATCGGTCATTTATGGCACGGCTCAATATTTCCAATATGATTTAGAACATTAATATACACAATCCATGAATAAGATCAATCACATGCCATTTTCTCTAATTTAATTTGAATAAATAACATGCGAGCATCGTTTTGCGCAAGCAAAAGTATAACACGTCGTTATATTCTAATTTTCTTATTTCCAAGGAATTGGCATATCAAAAAGATCATTCAAGTCATGGGTATTGAATTGCTTAGTTTATTCACCATTTCTTTTCTTTTTGACGACTTAGAATGATCCATGTAACGACCCTTCAGTTAATGACTCCTAGGCCAGACGACCGTCGGGCATTAGGCTTAGAAGAGCCCCTCAAACTTAATAACTCAAATCATCTAAGTTTTATTTTCTCCCTTTTTTGGATGCACTCTCCATTCATCCATCTTTCGACGCGAATCTCCAATGCTTCCTGAGGCTTGAAGACCCGGCTAATTAATGAACTCAAGGAAACGATGCCTTTTTCCTCTCTTTTTTTGCATTTTTTTGTAAGCAACTCAACACCCATAAATATGAACATAAACAATAGTAACAAAGGCCAAATTCCTCTTCAACTTGAAGACTGTTCTAATAAATCGTGTATACTTAAGCTTTTGCATTACAGTAGCATGCTGATCGTGTCCGGATGTACACCCGAAAAACGACTTGTAGTTTTATCGCAAGCACACGGTGTAGTGGCGAGCGGGTATCGATCACAGGGAGGACAATTGACAGTATCTCACTTTAATTACATATCTATCAAGAGAATAAGAGTAATTTGGTGTATCATCACAATCGTTCAATAGCAGAGAAATATCAATATAATAAAGCGTCCAGGGATAGGAAATCCCCACTACAGACCGTCTCTCATCCTTATGGATCATAAATTTCATTGTTGCTAAGCTTGAATATAGGTAAACTAGTCGCAACTTAATGTAAAACCAAGCTCACGTTCTCGCGCTATTTACGGTCTATAGCAAACCTAGGTTAAGGCCCACTCTCGTGCAAACCCTAGCCTAAGCTGCTAGCGTGAAGAACGACATCATTGTCCAATCGCACTCGAGCCTACTCTCGTGCAAACTCGAGCTACAATCTAGGTTGTGATAATTCCTATTCGTCCAATCTATTGCAAACGAATATTAATATAGGCTCATAATTAAAAATCCTTGCTTTAGTCCAATCTCTTGCAAACCAAGTCTAGAGAAATTCAATTATCAATCTAAATCGAATATCTAGGCCTTCCTATCAATTGGGATCCAATCTCTTGCAAATCCCAATCGATATGAATTCCTAGCTACTCGTAATATATCAATCATAACCTAGCCATTATCAATTCTAGCAACAAAACAATGAATCATCACAATTCAAAAGATCGGGTCCATAGGGTTCATCCCTAGGCCCTAGAAGAATGGAACTACTCACTAATCATCATGCAAATCTCAGAATTAACAACAATAATCATGGCACAATTCATTGCAATAGAGAAACAATGCATAAAAATTGAGTTTTTAATAAGAAAGAACAAACCAATGAAGTAGCCAATGATTTCCAGCTGAGATTTCTCCAAAGAGTAGCCGTCAAAAACCTAAAAGAACTCTCTAAAAATAATTCAAGTCTCTCCTAAAACTAGGGTAAAAACATGGCTTAAATACAAGCCAAAATTGTCCAAAAATCGTGACAAAACTGCCCCTGTGCAACCCAGAATTCGCAATCCTAGGAGCAGGCGGAGAGGGTCACACGGCCGAGTGATCCTTGTCACTTGCCCGAGTGACAAACCCTGTAAAATAACAGTAACTTTGGGGTTTTAGGGGTCCGTCTCTCGGGGTGGCTCGGCCGAGTAGGCTTCTTCATTCGGCCGAGTAGCTATCTTGCTCGACCGAGTGTGCTTCGTTAGATTTTCCAGTAGCTTCGGCTCTTTTCTGTCTAGGTCCCTGACTGACTTGGGCGAGTGAACTTTCTTACTCGGCCGAATGGAATTTCTTGCTCGGCCGAGTGAACGTCTGAAATCTTCGTGGCGTATCCGTTTTACTCGGGCGAGTCTGATCCGTCACTCGGTCGAATGAGCAGTCTTGCTCGGCCGAGTGATGTGCTCCTGAGCTCATTTCTTCTCCTATTTGCTTCCTCGTCGCTCCTATCGAATTCCTTCTTCTTCTGCTACTCCTCCAGCACTGATAAGTCCTTAAATAAGCTGTGGGTGACACTCCAAAGTGCGTGAAACTCATTTGATCTCATTTTTGATCCAAATCGCTCCATATTTCCTGAAATACGACAAAAACAAGAAATAGTGAAAAGCATCGCAATATTGTCGAATAATCATGAAAAACGCAATATGGGCGATAAAAACATCATGAAAACATGCAGAAAAAGGTATAAAATATGGAGTGCTCAAAATCCACCAAGCTTACCTCTTACTCGTCCTCGAGGAAGACAAGAAAAAGGCGAACCCGGCGGAAAAAAAATAAAGAAAAGGAAAAACGAAAGAGATAGAAGATAGGAAGGAAAACAAAGAGGGAGGTGCTAGATCATTTTCTCAGGACGTGGGTTTTGCTTACTCATATAGCATACGACGAATATAAACCACATGCCAAAGATTTTTATCTCTATATCATAATCATATGAATGCATTCAAAATAGAAACCCAAGAATAGCAAAATAGTATGAAATATGGAATCATTCTAGAATTAACATCGTCTGAAGCATCTAAAGAGGAATACATAATCATAGACCACACACTTTTCAATTGAATGCTTTCTATTTGGAGTATAAGAGATATCACACAATGTGGATCAATAAGAATAGAAAGGTACGGTCTTCATAAAATGCATGCTAAGTTTCAATTCCTGGATTTCGTAAAAACTTTTAGTAATCTCACCGAGTATAGAAAATTACCTAGCTTAGGTTGTCATGCATAATCAAGTAGTCACTCTCTTACACATCATTGGATCCTCTCCCCCAAGCTCATCTAAAAGCGTGGTGTCATAAGATAAATCAATAAGCTTATTCCCCATTTTTTAAGCTCCAAAAAAAATAAAAATAAAAGAGGGGAGAAAGAGAGAGAGTATGAGATAGGATCATATATGAACTTCTTTTCTCTTTTCTTTTCTTTTCTTCTCTTTTTTTGTTTTTTTCTTTTGTAGTCATATATACAACTGCGATCCCAAATCAAAAGATAGAAAGATATACAAGAATAAATTTTTTTTCTTTTTGATTTTGGGGGTAAGGAGCATAGATTTTTGTCGGGGGAAAATGCCAATATAAGAATCGCTAAAGGGAGATTCACCAATGATTTTAAGTATAGAAATAATGCTCAAGATATGTGGGGAAAGAAATATATGTAACACTCGGTTCACTCTATAGAATGTGCCCGACAACTTTCAGCAGAGTAATGTAATCTACTCAGTTTAATCTCAGAAAGTAAACTAATCCAGTTATATCAACCTAGCATACATTCAATCAACCTGAAAGTGAAGCGTACAATTTTCATGCAATAAGAAGTGATATAAGAAAAGAAAGCAGTACTCCAGATATACGCAATCAATGCGTGAAGCTTGGTGTGTTTTCTCTGAAGAGTATACGGTAAGAATCATCAGTCTCAGCTAATAAAAGACTTTCATCCATATACATACATGAAAGTGCGGGTTACTATCTCGAATGCAAAATAAGACATAGCATATGATATCTGAAATAAAAACTATGGCATGACAAGATAATATGCATATAGAGATAAGCTAACACCACGTCATTATCATCACAGAAAATTCATCTCTAGCAAAAGGATAAAAGAAGTAAGGATAAAAGAGAATAAAAACTACTGTACAATGCAGCACACTCAAAAAGTAAGAAAACGTGATGCATGAAAAAAAAATGAAAAAGTGGGTGAAAATAAGTGTAAAAACGAAGAATTGTGGGAAAAAGAAAATAAAAGGAGACAAAAATAAAAAGTGTGTGAGAACTCACTCCCTCAAGCTAAAGTGCACAGTGTCCTCAATGTGCAAAGTGTGGCACACCGAGAGGCAAAAATGTGGGTGGGGCGGGTGAGGATGCATGTATGAAAATAAAAAATAAAAAAGAAAGAAAGTAAAAAGTATGCGATGGGAATGCAAGTGATGCAACCAGAGATCAAAATGCTGTCAGATAGGTGTCCCCAAAAGTACTCCCTCACTCCCAAAAAGATATAGACAGATGTGAACAAAAAGGGACCAAAATGTGTGTGGAGGAGGGGTGCAAAATCAACAGGCTCAGAAAATATCCAGCGTAACAACGACAAAAATATCGAAGGCATCCAGTGCGTGCCTAGGTGGGGGGGGGGGGGGTGCACCAGCATCGTCCTGTGGCGGAGGTGGTGGTCGTGGAGGCTGCTGGGTGGGGATGGGTGGCTGAGGCAGACGCTCTAGAATCTGGTTTAGGAAAGCCTGAATACCAGGAATCAATGCGACGCGGGTCTGGACATCACTAAAGTAGCAGAGAGAGCCAGAAAATCTGCTCTAAGTCCACTCACCGTCCCCTCAAGAGCACGGAGGTGCTGAACTAGGGTATCGGGGGGAGGTGGAGCAGAGGGATGAGCAGGACGAACAGGTGAAGAGCGGGGCTGTCTCGCTCGGCTACTGTTAAGGATGTGTGCTACAGTGGGGTGGTGAGGTGGTGCTGTGCTCGCTAAGTGTCGCTCAGCCTATGTGGGAGGCTGAGACACGGGAATGGTCGAAGAGGAAGGAGCAGCAGCAGAAACGACAGTGGTGGCAGGTGACGAGGCGGGCAGAGAGGTCAGTGACACAGACGTGTGGACAGACGTCACGACACTCTCGGAGAATACATCGGCGGTGGAGACAGTAAGGTCAACGACTGGGGAGGTCGTGAAGGGTGCAGAAAATGACTTCCCAGGGGTCAAGAACAACAATGAGGAAAGGGTCTCCACTGCGGAGGTAAAAGAAGGATCGCTGCACTTAACTACGGTGGGGGGACGCTCGGGGCTAGCAGCAAAAATGGGATCTATCGACATGGGCACAGTGGTGGTGGTGGTGTGGGTGGACTCAGCTAAAGTGCTCCAGACACTAACAGAAGTGTGGACAGAGGTGTCGAGAGGCACAGACGAAGCAAGTGCAGGCTGAGGGATCACGTGGTCAAGTGGTGGAAGGAGGGGCTCCTGCTAAGCATCCTCAGGCTCTAGCACGTATGCGGCGGGGATGAGGAGATCCATCAGTGGAATCCACTCCCCGCCCGCAGGTCCAATATGCGTCCAAGCAGGGCTCAGGAGAATCATGTAATCGGCACCGTGGGGACCGTGCAGCCACACCCAGTGGCGCTGACCATGAGGACGCAGCATCCTCATCCGGGCCATGACATCTATGGAGAGAGAGGGTGGGGCCCGGTGGTCTCAGCAAGCCGGCTGGGAGGTCAACTCTGCACAATAGGGCGAAAAGGGTAATCAGACTGCCCCAACAGATGGGCGTCCGAGCGTCGACAGAAATAATGATGCGGTCGATGTACCAACTGGCGATATCAATCTCTATAGCGGGGACCAGAACGTCTCCTCCATCAAAGACCCTAGAACGTGTCATCGTGTAGAGCATGTAGAGCTCTGGCGTCGACAACGTCCCGGGCTCGTACCTCGCAAGAAAAGTGGTCGCCATAAGGCACTGTGCAATGCGGAGGCACGGGTGGAGGATAGCAGAGGCCTTGGCCCGACTAGGGTCAAAGGCAAGGGGTGATACTGTGATCTGGGTCCAGAAAGCGTGGGTGTCGAATGACGGCGGTGGGATGTGCGTGGGGCTGTAAGCTTGGTCTGGGTCCGGGACGGCGGGCCACTGTAAGAATGCTCGGAGCATGTCAAGAGTGACCTCACACTCCTGATCCATCAGGCAAAAGGAGCATCCTCCAGGGGTCCGGTCAATAGAACTAAGGACCTATAGTGTCGGCGGATGTAAGTGTCTGCCGACACCGACAAGAAATCACGCCACCCCACGTTGTCATACAACTGGAGTGGCCCCTCTAGGACCCCTAGGTGCTCAAGGTCAGCTAGGTGCGCAAACCTAGTGGGTACGATCGAGCGATGGGAGATACACTCAAATCTGGCGCGCTGGGCGTCATTTCTGAACATAATACCCATCGCATCGAACGCGGGGCAGGCTGTGCAGGTGGTGGAATGGGTGCGGTAGGAGGCGGCTGTGTGGGTGGTGGTGGGCTAGGTGGAGGGGAGTCTGCCCTAGCAAAAGAGGAGCCATGATCTCCTGACTTCTTTCGCTTGGAAGCGGGCTCCCGAGTGCGTGGCCTAAGGCGTAGCGGCATGTGTGCCGCGGGATGTGCCAACGCCAATGATAATGCGAAGTGCTATATAATGAAATGAGTATACCTGAGCACGATGCGAGTGCAAAATATGTAGAGTGCGAAGAAATCGCCTCCTCCGTGAAGCTCTGGAGCGTCCTGTATCTCCCCCAAGCTCCCCCAAGCTAACCTGAAACACAAACAATCAAATCAGCAAATGCTAATCAATATACATGGGGAAGATATGAGATAATATATATATATATATATATATATATATATATATATATATATATGAATTAATTTGAATTTGGGGCGCAATGGGCATACGGATAGGAGAAATGGGCGAGAAACGAGGAATTTGGGGCGTAATGGAGGTGTACGGCGGCGGGAGGGGCAACGGCAGCGGCCGAAGGCTAAGGCTAAGGCGGCGGCGACTCGCCGGCGACCGGTCGGTGGCAGCGGTCGGCCAGCGTCGAGTGGTTCGGGCGAGGATTGAGCGGTTTGGGCGAGGGAATTTGGAAAGGCTCGGGTGTTGGGCGAGAGAAATTGGGAATTGGGGTTTTCGAAAGTCGCGCTGCGCTGCTTGGATATATAAGGATGTAGCGACTTGGCCAAGTGATGCGTTCACTTGGCCGAATAGCTCGGTGATAAAAGTTTTTCAAAATCTCCCAAAACATACGACTCGGCCGAGTAACTTTTTCCATTCGGCCGAATGGACATGTTCCACTCGGCCGAGTGGCAAGGCTACTCAGCGATTTTTGAAGCGTGTAGGGTATCTGATTCACTCGGTCGAGTAACATAGTCATTCGGTCGAGTGGCAATAGTACTGTAAACTACAAAAAATAACAGAGAGTGGGTCTGTAGGATCTTCCCTGATCGGTACTCTACTCGACCGAGTAGAGTCTTCATTCGGCCGAGTGACATGTACACTCGGCCGAGTGGCTTGCAATTTTTAGCCTCGGCTCTCTGTTTTTGCTCTAATCTCTATTTTTCTCGCTCCCGTCAGTTTCTTCCTCTTCCTAAGGCCTGAGCACGTTCCTGGAGTGCTCTCCCTTGCCATGGTCATCCTCCATGAATGATTTCTCGTTCTCCATCTCCTGTCATGAAAAATAGAGCCCGCCGTCACGATTTTTATCGACTCTAGATTCTAACACTAAGAAAATCTAAAACAAAAATGAGAATTCAACTAAAATCAATATAAAACCGTCGGGTTGCCTCCCGACAAGCCCTCGTTTAAGGTCTTGAGCTTGACCCCTTATGATTTTCATTTAGTGCGTGATATTTGGCGCATAAGTGGTGCGCCCGTAAAATTTGCCGGGAAGGCCACTTGGAATTGGTTGTTGATATTCGTGCTCATTCCTCGGCTTCCCCTCATCATGGGTGGTGTTGGGGGATAAGTCCCCCAAGCTAGAGCTTGTACCAATCTTTTTCTTCACCGATGATGTCGATCTCTTGTCCAGCAGAGCTTTCTTCAAATTGTTGGTCGTGGAGAGCTTGCATAGCTCCCTTATTCTTGCGACATCAGCGTCGTCTTCTTTGTCATCACCCAAAGAGCTATCCGAAGGATCTTCCAACTTTTCTCCATTGCTAGAAGATTAGCCTTCTTCAAAGCCGTCATCGTGTAGCGCGCCGATGGAGTGCGGTATGGCTTCAACGATTACCTCATCAAGGAGGTCCACATAATCCACCTCCTCTTGATAGGACATGTGCTGCATTGCTTTAGGGATATGGAACTCAACCTCGATGCTTCCGACATTCAAAGATAAAGTACGCTCTCTCACGTCGACTATCACGCCGGCGGTGGCTAGGAAAAGACGTCCAAGTATAAGTGAAGTATCGCCCTCCTCTTTGATGTCCATAATGACGAAGTCATACGGCAAGCATATTCCTCCCGGAACTTGGAGCGGTATGTCCTCCGCAATCCCCACCGGCCTAGTAACCCGACCATCCGCAAGTTGTATTCTCATATCTGTTGGCTTCAAGTCGGTCCCTGTATTTAATCGCTTAAACATGCTTAGGGGCATTAGGCTCACACTTGCTCCCAAGTCTACCAAAGCCTTTTGTAGCGGGACTCCTCCAAGTGTGCATGGGATGTGGAAGCTTCCGGGATCTTTGAATTTTGTCGGCTCTTTCTCCTTCCGGGTGAACCAAGTTCCTTGCTCGAAAAGCATTATTTTCTCCTTTCTTTTCTTCCCCGAAATTAAGTCCTTTAAGAACTTGGCATATGATGGGATCTCTACGATAGCATCCAAGAAAGGTATATTGAGGCTTACCCCTCGCAAGTACTCAAGGAATTTAGCAAGCCGCTTCTCAATCTTAGCTCTCACCAACCGTTGCGAAAAGGGTACCGGTGGCATGTAGGTGCGCTCCTCAATTGGCTTCTTAGTTTCAAAATTTCCTCCTTCTAGCGGCTCTTTTGGCACTCCTACTCAATTGCCGGCTCCTTCTCATCAAATATTTCCTCCACGGGCTCCTTGGTTTGAACCATGGTGGGAGTAGTGTCCTTCCCGCCCCTAGTAGTAACCGCCACCACCGCATTGATGTGGCCGGTATTGCTCCGTGGATTAGGCTCTGGTTGAGCCGGCAATTGCTGAGTATTTTTATTTAGCAACTTAAGTTGCTCCGCTAGTTGACCCACCACGGTATTGAGAGATCTTGTTGTGCAATCAATCTACAGTTTATTTTCTTTTGCTCCACCATAAATTCTTCCACCCTAGCTTCATGATTCGATCTCGGTTGTGCTTGTGGTGGGTTTGGAGCTCTCCACCCTTGATTATAACTGGGTGGCCTATATGGTCCCTCTTATTGCCTAGGCGGGTAGCTTTGTTGTGGCGGCCCTCTCGGTTGATATTGAGGTTGTGGAGGTGGAAGCCGAGCTTGAGGTTGTTGCGGCGGTGGTGGATTTAGAGCTCAGTCATTATTAGCATACGAGAAGCCCGGATGATTTCTCATGGCCGGGTTGGCCCAATAACCGGTGTTCCCCACAACATATTGGATATGCTCTATAGCACCCTCTCTGTGCTCTCCTCCAACGAACATAGCTTGAGATTGGTCTTGCCAATCGCTCATATCGCCTCCCGGCATAGATGTGGCGGGAGTTCCATACGGCTTGATGATCAACTTCTCCAATCTCTCCACGACCTTGTGGAGAGAGTCGAACTTTGTAGAAAGTTTCGCTACGGCCTTGGCCTCGTATATGCTCGTCGGCTTCAAGGAGGATGTAGAAGTTCCTTGCTCGTCGCCCCATTGTTGGTTATTAGAGGCCATCTCCTCTAATAGGGCCGTAGCTTCATCCGATGTCTTGGATAGAATGGCTCCATTGGCAGTTGCATCTATGATTTGCTTGGTGTTCGGTTGGAGTCCATCGTAAAAGCTGTATACTAGCTCCCATGCTTCGATGCTGTGATGGGGGCACTGATGTTGGAGGTCTTTAAAGCGCTCCCATGCCTCGTATAAAGTCTCCTGTGGTCCTTTCTTGACGGACATGAGTGCGCTCCTTATCTTCACCATCTTGGATGGTGGGTAGAATTTATCAACAAAGGCACTCGCCAACTCATCCCATGTAGTAAAGATTCCCTCCGCTTGCGTCCTCAACCAATATAGAGCTTTGTCTCTAAGGGTGAATGGGAAGAGACGCAATCGGATTGCATCGACCGATACACCGGGCATCTGAAAGGTGGCGCACTTGGACAAGAATAGCTGAAGATGGTAATGTGAATTCTCATGGGGGTTCCCATGAAATGGGTCTTGTTGCATTAGAACCACAAGTCCCTTTTTGAGCTCAAAATTCTTATCCACCGCCAACTCTGGCATAGCAATGGATGAAGTAGTGGAGGTAGTCTTAGGCCGTAGCCTATCTCTGATAGATATTATCCTCGCCATGCGTGCGGCTAATTCCTCCGGTGTTTCCTGTCGGTTCATGCAATCCCCTCTATATTAAGTCTTCTCTCAGCTCTAATTCTCCTTTCAGTACGCTCGATCTCCGGATCAAATAATAGATCTTCTTGATGCTCCGTCGATCTCGTGTACATGCACAGGAAAAAATAGAGCTCAGATGGAATTGTTAGCTTGATAGAGGAATAAAAGGATAAAAATAAAATAAAAAAAGAAAAAGAAATAAATAAGTAAGAAGATAAAATACCGTCGCCTCCCTGGCAACGGCGCCAAAATACTTGATCACGTCCAGATGTACACCCAAAAAACGACTTGTAGTTTTACCGCAAGTGCACGGTGTAGTGGCGAGCGGGTATTGATCACAGGGAGGACAATTGATAGTATCTCACTTTAATTACCTAGCTATCAAGAGAATAAGAGTAATTTGGTGTATCGTCACAATCGTTCAATAGCAGAGAAATATCAATATAATAAAGCGTCTAGGGATAGGAAATCCCCACTACGGACCGTCTCTCATCCTTGTTAATCATAAATTTCATTGTTGCTAAGCTTGAATATAGGTGAACTAGTCGCAACTTAATGTAAAACCAAGCTCACACTCTCGCGCTATTGCCGGTCTATAGCAAACCTAGGTTAAGGCCCACTCTCGTGCAAACCCTAGCCTAAGCCGCTAGCATGAAGAACGACATTATTGTCCAATCACATCTCGAGCACACTCTCATGCAAAACCGAGCTACGATCTAGGTTGTGATAATTCCTATTCGTCCAATCTCTTGCAAACGAATATTAATATAGACTCATAATTAAAAATCTTAGCTTTGGTCCAATCTCTTGCAAACCAAGTCTAGAGAAATTTAATTATCAATCTAAATCAAATATCTAGGCCTTCCAATTAATTGGGATCCAATCTCTTGCAAATCCCAATCGATATGAATTCCTAGCTACTCGTAATATATCAATCACAACCTAACCATTATCAATTCTAGCAACAAATCCTTGAATTCTTCACAATTCAAAAGATCAGGTCCATAGGGTTCATCCCTAGGCCCTAGAACAACGGAACTACTCACTAATCATCATGCAAATCTCATAATTAACAACAATAATCACGACACAATTCATTGCAATAGAGAAACAATGCATAAAAATTGAGTTTTTAATAAGAAAGAACAAACCAATGAAGTAGCCAATGATTTCCAGCTGAGATTTCTCCAAAGAGTAGCCGTCAAAAATCTAAAAGAACTCTCTAAAAAATAATTCAAGTCTCTCCTAAAACTAGGGTAAAAACAGGGCTTAAATACAAGCCAAAATCGTCCAAAATATCGTGACAAAACTGTCCCTGCGCAGCCCAGAATTCGCAATCCTAGCAGCGGGCGGAGAGGGTCACTCGGCCGAGTGACCCTGTCACTCGCCCGAGTGACAAACCCGGTAAAATAACAGTAACTTTGTGATTTTCAGGGGTCCGTCTCTCGGGGTGGCTCGGCCGAGTAGGCTTCTTCATTCGGCCGAGTAGCTATCTTGCTCGGCTGAGTGAGCTTCGTTAGATTTTCCAGTAGCTTCGACTCTTTTCTATTTGGATTCCCTTACTGACTCGGGCGAGTGAACTTTCTTACTCGGTCGAACGGAATTCCTTGCTCGGTCGAGTGAACGTCTGAAATCTTCGTGGCCTATCCGTTCTACTCGGGCGAGTCTGATCCGTCACTCGGCCGAACGAGCAGTCTTGCTCGGCTGAGTGATGTGCTCATGAGCTCATTTCTTATCCTATTTGCTTCCTCGTCGATCCTATCGAATTCCTTCTTCTTCCGCTAATCCTCCATCGCTGATAAGTCCTTAAATAAGCTGTGGGCAACACTCCAAAGTGCGTGAAACTCATTTGATCTCATTTTTGCTCCAAATCGCTCCATATTTCCTGAAATACGACAAAAACAAGAAATAGTGAAAAGCATCGCAGTATTGTCGAATAATCGTGAAAAATGTAATATGGGCGATCAAAACATCATGAAAACATGCAGAAAAAAGTATAAAATATGGAGTGATCACATGCATGCGATAAATTCAAACTGTTTCGAGATATTAATCATGGTACTTGAAAGTTTTCATAAAAAGGCATATTAACGAGTAATTTCATGAAGGAAAAATAATTAATTCAAGGCATAAACAATTTTTAGAACTCAATCAATGCATAATCATCCGCATTTGTGGTATGTGAATGAGTTTTAAATGATGATAATTGGTGATTTATTCTTTTCTCTCGATTTATTTTAGAAAATCCTAAGGTCTCATGCACTTCCCCCAACTAAAGATGGACATTGCCCTCAATGTCGAAAAGGGTACGAGTTTATTCAAAAGCAAGCATCCTAAAAAGCATAAAAAGTCTATGTTAATGGAAAGAACACACCGTGGTCAAATGGCGGATCATGGATCTTTAATGGTGGAGGAAGTTGTTCTATCTGCTCCTTGCACTTCTTGAAGAGTAGTCTGCCTCCACTAGCTAAACTGGATCCAGCAACGTAACTCCCAGCATCTCTATAAAGTAGTTAACTATATCCTGTAAGAGATGAGTTACGTCAATCCAATTTAGTCGTAAATTCTTTTCAATAAAAATATTTCAAATGTAGTCATCAAAGTAAGTAAAATAAAGTAAAGCATGTTGATGACTACTCCCTGAAAAATGTGTACAGCTCTCGGTCTGATGCTCAGTCATTGGGGAGAGGGATAAATGATTTTGGAAAAAAAACTGGGGGAAAGAGTGGTTCGGGCCCTATAGCGATATCTCTAAACACATGTACCTAGCTGTCTCCTCCTCCTGTTCATCCAAAATTGCTAGCTCGTCCTCTCCTTTGCACACACTTCCTGCCATGTTGATATTTTCATTCGTGACGTCATCGTGACATGGCTCGCTCGATATACCTACGATAGAAGATGAACTCATAGTAGATTCTTGAAATTGAATTTCAAAAGAATTATTTTCTTTTAAGCAAGTGGCAATCAGAGTAAGATTTTCAATGGATTGCTGAATTTAATGATCCGATAAAGGAAGTTTTCTTGGAATTGATGGGATGTAGCCTCCTGTGACTGAATGAGCAAATAAACTTCCTCTTTCAAGGGTTGCAATGGTGTGTCTATGCTTTACTACCCTTGATCAAGGCATGAAGGCTCCATTGAATCATGCTCTGAAGTCTCATTAATGGTCTGATCATTCTCGTGTAAGGACTCCATATATTTCTATGCCTCTGTTGGTGTCATGACTCCCAAAAATTCCAGCAGATGTGGTCATAGTCCAAATAGGAAGGACTCCATAAGCTCTTTCTTTGTGTACCCATGCTGCGGATAGCTTGATACTATGTCTGTGAACCTCCTCCAGACCTGAAAGAAAGTTTTACAATCTCGCTGATTAAAATTAACGATCTTGAGCTTCTCCATTCTATGCTTGTATGGAACATCAGACTCATCGTCATGCCAATAATATGTGCCATAGAATTTCATGTACTCCATCTTTTTGAAAATTTTTTAAAGAGAAAATAAAACAAATAAAAATAATAAAAAAATCCTAAACTATAAGATGGAAGGATCTCACCTAATGTTCCTCCATACGCACTGACATCATAGATCACAAGTACTGTTATCCCTAGCAACGGTGCCAAAAACTTGGCTCGTCTCAAAATGTATGAGCGTTACTCCCAAGTGTAGGAGATCGAACAAGTAATAATCCTGGTGAGTCTAGGTATCGTATCCATGGGACAACTAACCTGCAAAACCACGAATTTCAGTTTATAAAGGGTACTAATACGACGAGAAATAACCACCTTTCGAAGGCGAAATAATCGTGTAAGGGGTTTTAATACGAAAAATAAATCCTACGATAACTACGGGGAAGGAAATATTAGGGTATCAATATGGAGAGTATGTGCTGGTCGTGATTTTGTTAGGGTCTATGCAATCAATGATTATTAATATCTTTTCTATAATTCAACGTTTCACCCCGTAAGGGTATGAGAACGTCGGAAAATATAACTATAAATAAACATCAAAAGGTGCCTTAAGTATCGAATAAAATACTAGTTTCATGAGGACAATAAGCTTATGTGCCCACAAGGGTCACGGCTATGTCTGCAAGGATCATGCCATGAATAAGTCTACAAAGATCATATTCGATCCAAGTACACCAACAACGATAATACTTGAATAATACATGTAGAAACTAGCAAAATACACGATATAACGTGCAAATTAGGGCGAAAAGATATTAAAATCAAAGATTACAGAGGTCTAACTACATCACAACTAGTACATGAGGGTATTAGCCATGCATGAAGAGAAGAGAATCAATATTCATAGACAAATACATCATCAATACTCAAAATACGTGCTAAATACGCAAAATACAAGAGTAAAGTTTAGAATTTTATCACCCAATCTCTACAATTGAACCCCCAAACTCTTTTAGATGATAGCTCTGGCCTCTGTCTCCAGGGCATCCAAATTTCACGGCCAAATACGGCTCCTAGAGCACCAAATACGCCAGAATGCATCAAAACCCATAAAAATAACTTTATATAGCGCCATTGCTGGTTTGGCTTGGTTAGCGGGTTCAAAACCCGCTTCAAATAGCACTCAAAACCCAAGCCCGCTGCCGGTGCAAATGTGAGCCGCTCATCCAATGCGGGATCTTCTGAGATTGTGCCACATGTCCCCACTCTTATCAGGTCTGCGCCCAGCATCCGCATTCCTTTCCGAATCCGCATCATATTGAATCATGGCCGTTGGATCGTGAAGCAGCGGTGAAGATGAAGCCACATCGCCTGCTCCATACGCCTGCCTTGTGTTCGATCGAGGCCGTTGGATTAGCATCCTATGGCCATGATGGGGCCACGTTGACCCGCGCTGTGAATCATCTACCTGCTGCGTCAACCGTTCGATCGTAATCGAACGATCATTAATTCGCCACGTCGCCACTCGCTGCAGCCGTTGGATCTGAGCGCGAGATGATCAGATTCGGCCATGTGTCAGTACAGATGGGGCGGCGGCGTGTATACGCCGTATTTCAGCGTATTTCGGCCGTATTTCTTCATATAATTGTATTTTGCATTCAAAAATTCATAGTAATTAGCACAGATCTCAGAAAAATTCAAATAAATAGTCGTTGGAATCGTGAGATCGAGATCTTCGTACGAAAAATATTAAAAGAGCAGAAATACTCAATATATTGCAGTTTTGTGCTTAGAATGAGAGTTTACTCTAATAATTAAGGGTATTCAAAATACAATCATATGAGAGACCAAATACGTATCATATATGCAAAAAATGAGACTAAATGAGGTGTTTAATGTGCAATATTCAACCCGAATAACTCTCCTTGGCCGCAAGTTACAACTCTCCAAGAGCCCTCCATTAGACATTGTGCAAGTTTGCAAGGGGTGAGTTCTCACAAGCTTCATCTTCCCATCATCAAAGCAAAAGCCAAAAACCCTTTCATCTTATCTCCTTGCGCAAGCCACCTTCAAGTCCTCCTTAAGGCCGCAACATATCTCTCCAAGATCACCATTTCCACACGCTACAACAAGGAGGATCCATCTACTATCTTGCGCAAGTTTCAAAGGCAAGCCCATCTCAACACATTGCGCAACACAAGGAGTAAAGTCACATAGGGCTGCAACTTTTGAGATCCCAACTCACCTAGTCTGCAAGTTCAAGAGGTGATGGCGTGACATTGGTGACAACATCCTGTTAGATACGATCCGACGTGAGCTGATTGACAAAGACGACTGCTGCAACACAAACTGAGATTCTCTAAACTCTTTATTATTATTTTGTGTAGTTGTATAGATCTTTGTAGGAGAAACTTTACCATTGCTACGTTTTGGGGGCTTGTCTAGTTGGTTTAGACAAGAGGGACTTGGCTAGTTGGGGTTAGCCAATAGAAAGCTCTTACTAGTATTAATTATGTTGAACACGTGTGTTGTAGGGTACTGAGAGCCGATCGAGTGTAGAAACATAAGTCGTGCTCTAGCTTGTGGTTGTATCTGTCGCATAATTAATATAGTATCTGCTTTGGGGGTTTGGACGTAGGTCGTTGGGACGACCGAACCAGGGTAAATCGGCTGTGCATCTGTGTTTGCTTGTTATTTACTCTGCCTGTGCTTATAACTGAGTGTGGTTGTTTGTGAGTTGCACGAATATTTTTATTAGCTTATTCACCCCCAGGCTACAATCCAGATCCAACAAGTGGTATCAGAGCCAGTTTAAAGGATCTAGTCTAGATTTTTAGATGACCATGAATATATCTGATTCTGCATTTGCTGAAGGTCAGTCTATAGCCCGTCCCCCTAAATTTAATGGAGTTGATTTTTCATATTGGAAGGCTAGGATGAAAATCTATCTAGTGTTTATAGATTATAATGTGTGGGAAATTGTTGAAAATGGTTATAATCCACCCATTATTAAAATTGGAGACACTATAATGATTAAGCCTCAAGATAAATGGGATGCCTTTGATAAAAAGCTTTATTCTTTAAAAGGTAAAGCTATAAATGCGCTTATATGCTCTCTTGATAAATCCGAATTTAATCGTATGTCACATTGTTTAACTGCACAGTAAATATGGCATACATTGGAGGCGACACATGATGAAACGTCACAGGTGAAGGAGTCTAGACTTGCCCTGCTGAGCACATAGTACGAGAGCTTCCGCATGCTTACATCAGAATCCATTTTAGCGATGTTTGCAAGGTTCACCGACATCGTCTACAAGTCTAGCTCCATCGGTAAGCCATACTCTAGCCTTGAACAGGTTATGAAAATCTTAAGGGCGCTGCCAAGCCCCTTCAGGCCTAATGTCATTGCCATCCAAGAAGCCAAAGATCTATCACAGATGAGGGTGGAGGACTTGATAGGTAATTTAGTGTCTCACAAGCTTGAGCTGCAGAATATAGAGGCTAGAGAGAAACCAGAGGTGAAAGAAAAAGGAGCAAAACCACCAGTTTTTCAAGCTAGAGAAGATGAAGAAGATGAAGATGAGAACATAGCGCTAATGGTCAGAAACTTCAAAAAGTTCATCAAAACCAAGCAAGAAAGAGTAGAAAATGAACCCAGGTTTAACCATTCTAATAACTCTAATTCTGCTAAAAATTCCTCTGATTAGATTGCTACTCAAAAAGTTATGTGTTATAAATAGAGGAACATAGTACACTTGATGTGAAACTGCCCACAAGGAACAGATAATGTTGTAGACAAGAAAGGAAAAGCCGTGGTAAGAACATGGGACATAGATAGCGAAGATAAGGATGAGGAGCATGAAGTTGGTATCAATCTTGCTCTGATGGGAAAACACGATGAGGTAATTTCAGTTACTAAAACTGAACTTCTTGTTATTTGTAAAGAGATGCAAGATAACATTGTAGAGCCTATAGAGATAGTAACTTTGAATTGCAACAAGAAAATTGTGTTTTCTTTAAAGAAATTGAAAGCTTGAAAGAAGAACTTGTTGCATGTAACGCTACTATTAATTTGTTGAAAAAGGGGAAAGCTCACATGCCTGAAAATACTGAATGTCTCTCTTGTCCATATTTGATAAATGAGATTATCATGCATAAGCAAGATCTGATTAAACTTAAAACTGAAAATGAATTACTTACTAAAAAGATTAACATGCTAAATCATGATCTTAAAGAAAAAATGATTGCTTTTGAAAAGAAAGAAGAGGAAAACAAGATAGCTTTGATTAGTAAATGCACTTTGATTATGAATGAGAATTCTAACTTGAACTCCAAAGTCACCAATCTAGAATTGTCATTAAAGAGATTTTCCATAGGAAAACAAAATTTGGATTATATAGCAATAATAGATGTGGGCTTGGATTTTGTTCTAAAAATGTTGAAAAACCTAAGTATAAGAAATTTCACAATGTGCAAAGCAAAGCTAAAAATGTTTATGCAAAGTTCTTTACTTGTGATAGTGTTGGTCATACTTCATATCATTGTAAATATAGGAACACCGATATTAAATTCAAGCAAACTTGGGTTCCTAAATCTTTGATGACTACCATGCGTGGACCTTGTTGGATTCCAAGGTCACACATAACATCTACTGTGTATGTAAGATGAAGATTTGGCGAGGAACTACAAATTAAACGCTTCATTATTTAGTTTCTTAGCCAAGTGATGACGCGAAGGTATATGCATACCTTTATAGCATCTTTTTTTATTTGGTGTGCTTGATTTTTTTTATTTGTGTGCTAGATTGCTTGATGTTTAGTTTGTTTTAGTTCATTAAAAAAATAAAAAATGAAAAAAATGAAAAAGGCAAAAAGAAAAAAATGGAGCTTAATGTATATCTTTTCCTTTGTATCATTCAAGTGATATTTATGAATGACATTCATATCCTTGTAGACATCATTGTATTATTGTTACAGCTACATGTGCATGTTAGAATTCCTAAATAGCCATGACATGTTTAATGAATTGAATACCATGATTTCCACACCTACACTTTCACTTCCACCAATATTGAATATTGTTGCACACTTGGAATTCTTTTATGAAATATTGGAAAGTGAATGTATGATGAATAATAACTGAAAATCTAAGGGAGTTGATGTGTTCTTTCCATGGATAAAATGAGCTCAAAAGAATTGAATATGAAAAAATACATGAATATTGCTCTGTAAGAAAAATGGATACAATTCATGGCAAGTACACTACCCACGAGTATCCAACATATACTTTATGGGTAATCTTTAGCATTGGTGTTATACTCGTCAAGCAATGCCACCCCACATCTAAGAGTCCATATATGCTATGTTTTTGGGGTGTGGTATCTTGAACTCATTTTTTAATAAGGTGTGGAAAATCAATACTAGATGATTTAATTTTTTACGGAAAAGTGGATTGGGTTTGGTTGTGTTTCTTAAAAGTCTCTCCCTTTGTGCTTCAATTATTTAATCATCGACGATGGTGTAGAAGTCTATGTTACACTTTACGATGAATTTGAAGTGCTTATTTTAAGAAAAGTGACATGCAAGAGGTAGTTGTAATTTATTTTTGCATGTGACATAAATCAGACTTCGTTTATACACTTTTGATAATAACAAAAGGGGGAGAAAATATGGAGAAAGATTTGATTGATCTAGTGTGTGCATTAATGCTCATATGTTGCATATATGAATATTGGTTTATGGGGAGCATTAATGTATAATAATGAAAATGTGCTTAATAATGAAAATGTGCTTATTGAAATAATGAAAATGTGCTTAATGAATATGTGAATATTTGTGCAAGGGGGAGCATGCATAAAGGGGGAGCATGCATACATGTTTGAATGCTTGAACATCATTGTTTGCATACTTGTATGCTTGCACATCATTGCCATGCTTGTTGCATTTTGCATACATCCTCCATCTTCACACTTCACACACACATGTCACGATGAAATCATATGAATCATTATCACTCAAATATTATATTAGTCTGTCATCATCAAAAGGGGGAGATTATTGGATACAACGTGTAGTTGGATACACCGACTGATGACTTCGTGTTTGATGATAACAAACGTGTGTGAATGATTTAATGTGTGTGCTAAGTGTTTTTAGGAATGGCACTCTCACGAATACTCAAAGAGAGACTAGCCAAAAGTGATGAAGGAATTGCTATACACACTTCAAGTGGACTAAGTCAAAGATGGAGAATATGGCTACAATAATTGGACTAAGGCAAAGATTAGAAGATAAGGAGAAAATCAAATCAAATCCATATTTCAATTGATTCAAATCAATTGGTGCAACATTCAAATCCTAATGCCATGCAAATTGGAGACTTGGTCAAAGATGAAGAGATAGGGAGAATCTCATGCAAATCAAAGGTGCTTAAATGAGATCTATTTCAAATCCTATAGCTACACAAATTGAATTACATACCCATTCATATACAAACTCCATATCCAAAGAGATTCATTCAAATCCTAATTAACTTAAGATTCCTTCCAATCTCCATCAAATATGTGATTCTAATTGATTCTATCATATCTCATACTCTCCTATATAAACCCATATTCAAATAGAGAGATTTTGAGAGAGAGAGAGAGAGGACAATCAACCAAAGAAGAAAAATTCGGCCATCCCAAGAGAACTTGCGCAACGTCTCCAAGAGAACTGGGCCGCAACTTTCATCTCCTCCCCATGCCTCATAGTGCAACCTCCATGCACCAAGGCCAAAACTCCTTTGCAAAGCTTCATTGTCATCTTCATTTCAAACCATAGTAGAGGCCGCAACTTTCCTCTCCTAGCTCTCCTTGGCCGCAATTTCCAAATCTCCAGGAGCCCTCCATTAGACATTGCGCAAGTTTACAAGGGGTTAGTTCTCATAAGCTTCATCTTCCCATCATCAAAGCAAAAACCAAAAACCCTTTTATCTCATCTCCTTGCGCAAGCCACCTTCAAGTCCTCCTTAAGACTGCAACCTATCTCTCCAAGATCACCTTTACCACAAGCTACAAAAAGGAGGATCCATCTACTATCTTGTGCAAGTTTCAAAGGGAAGCCCATCTCAACACATTGCGCAACACAAGGAGCAAAGTCATATAGGACTGCAACTTTTGAGATCCTAACTCACCTAGGCTGCAAGCTCCAGAGACAAGGACATGACGTTGGCGACAACATCTTGTCAGATACGATCTGAACTTAGCTGATTGACAGAGACGACTGCTGCTACACAAACTGAGAATCTTTAAACTCTTTATTATTATTTTGTGTAGTTGTATAGATCTTTGTAGGGGAAACTTTACCGCTGCTACATTTTGGGGTCTTGTTTAGTTGGTCTAGACAAGAGGGACTTGGCTAGTTGGGGCTATCCAATAGAAAGTTTTTACTAGTATTAATTATGTTGAACACATATGTTGTGGGGGTACTTAGAGCCTGTCGAGTGTAGAGACGTAGGTCGTGCTCTAGCTTGTGGTTGTATCTGTCGCATAATTAATATAGTATCTGCTTTGGGGGCTGGACGTAGGTCATTGGGACGATCGAACCAGGGTAAATCTGTTGTGCATCCGTGTTTGCTTATTATTTACTTTGCGTGTGCTTATAACTGCGTGTGATTGTTCATGGGCTGCATAAATATTTTTATTAGCATATTCACCACCCTCTAGGCTACATCCAGATCCAACATATAATATATCTCATTTGTAATCACTTGTTAATAATATTGTTATTGCAAAGATTGCATTTTTTATTCTACTGTAAGATCTATATGTTTGTTAGTATTATCCTATCTTGTATTCATCGTGTTGATTAAAAACAAAGCGTAGATCACTCTACTTGGTTTCTTAGGCAACATTGGAAGGGAAGTTTGTTGTATTATAATTATCGTTGAAAAAGTTTTAACTTATACAACACTATTCAATCCCACTTCTAGTGTTGTTTGCCATCTAAAGGATCCAACACTTGGTATCAGAGCAAGGCTAAAAGACGATGGCATCAACATCTCACCACTCCGAAGGACTTAACACCATGCGACCACCTCTGTTCAATGGAACAAACTACGCGAGTTGGAAGATACGCATGAAGACTCATCTACAATCTCTGGATATCGACACATGGACCGTCACCAAGGATCCATACAAAGCCATGACGCTAAAGCCATGAACGCATTATTCTGTGCTGTAACAGGTAACGAGTTCAACCGTGTCTCTCAATGTGAGACTGCACAACAGAACAGGTAAGTCACGAAGGAACGTAAAAGATAAAAGAATCTTGAATAAATGTATTACATTCAAAATTCGAAACTTTCAAAATGGAAGAAGGAGAGAGTATTACCAAAGTGAATACTCATTTTACTAATATAACAAATGAGATTGCAAGGTTAGGTAAAAAGGTATCTGAATATGATCAGGTAATGAAGATCTTAAGATCACTCAGACCCGAATGGAAAGAAAAGACGACATCCATTCGAGAAGCTCACAACATAACTGACCTCACCGATGAAGAGTTGATGGGAAATCTCATTGCATATGAGATTGAACTAGAAGAAGACAAAAAGATATAAGAGAAGCCAAAGAAAAAGAACTTAGCATTCAACGTCAACAAAGAAGACTCTGACTTCACTGAAGAGAAGATCACATTGCTTTCATCTCAAAGTTTTTCAAGGACTTCACGTCAAGTAAGTATGGTAAACGATCTTTTTGTTCTACTAACAACATCATTTGTTTTGGCTGCAACAAACCAGGACACGTTAAAAGAGATTGTCCATTAGAGAAGAACAACAGAGATACCAAATACTGTGGCAAATGCAGAGAAAACAATGAGAGAGAGAAAGATAGAAGAAACAAGCTTCGACGACCAAGGAAGGAAGCATATGCAGCTTTCGATCAAAGTGATGATTTTACCTCCGAAGAATCATCATTAGACGACAAAAAAGATAGAAGAGAATCAGCCCGTATGTGCTTCCTAGCTTCCATATCTTCTCAGGTAAATTCACTTCATAATTCATCATTTAGTGAAGATGATTCATTATCTAGTGATGATGAAGACATGGATTATAGGGGTGCATACAAGGAGCTTTGCCCACTGCATGAAAAGCTTATTAGAGAACATAAAAAAAACTTGAGATCAGTTAGAAAGGATGCAAAAGATAAAGAGGAACTTCTTAAGGAAAACATCGCATTAAAAGAGAAGAATGAAATACTAGAAAAAGACATGCATTCCATGAAAAAGAAAATTGAAAAGTTGGATAATCTTCTTGTGTCTATTAAAGACAAATACGATTCTACTATGAATATTGTCGAAAACTTCAATAAAGGAAATGAAAAACTAGATAGTCTAATCAACAGTCAAAAAACATCATCTAGTAGAACCGGACTTGGTTATGATTCTACTCATGCCAAGAAAGGGAATAAGCATACTAGGATGCATCATGCTAACACAAAATTTTTAAGCTTATGGATTCCCAAGCATGAGACTCATCAGAAGAAACAAAGGTACGTACGTGAATTTATTCAAAATGTTCATTTGAATAAAGATGATAAATATGTTTCTATTGCAGGAACTAAACCGCATTGGGTTTGGCTTCCAAAAGACTAATCCTCTGGACTCAAAATTATAAGAATACCATAAACGTTTATATTTTTCAGGTACTCTAAAACAAAGGAGGAAAGTCCAAAACATTTGTTCAAATATGTTGAACAAAAATCAACGCTTTGCGGAAGGAACGGTTAAATCTCGTCGCTTAGCAAATGCTTAAAAGATATATGCATGATTAGTAATTGTTATAATTTTTTTATGACTTCATATGTGTGTTTTTATGTTTTAGTACACTTATGTTTCAAAAAATTTTGCATTACGCTCAACTAGAATGCCTAATCCCCTTAGAACGAGAAAATTCTCAAACCCAGGAGGGAATCGACTACCAGGGTAAGGAGTCGATTCCCAGAGTGCCGTCTGCCGATATTTTGAGCTATTTTTGACTAACTCTTGGCAGGTGTTCAAAGCTTATTGGGCTCATATCCACTTGATAACTTAAACCCATTAAGAGAATTGATCCTAGCCATTGCTCTATTTGATCAAAGGCCCTCATTCATCCCTCTCTTTATCTAGAAAACTCAAAACCCATCCTCCTAAATCCTAAGGTAGCCGACTACCTTACTTGTGGTTTTCATCTTGAATTTTTTTTTGCTCTCTTGATCATCTCTTCTCTTAGGAGCTCTTCAAGATCCTTCATTTAATCAAGGAGATTACGCTCATCAAGGTAATATCATCATCTTCTCTTCAAACATTTCATACTTTTTCATATCATCGTGCATAGGAAAGTAGTTGTTGCTAAAAAGAGAAAGTTTGATGAAACTTCTCATCCTTTAACTTAAAGAGAATTAATTGAACCCTATCTTGTTAACTTTTCAAGTTATGCTAAATTTTTGAGCATTTCAAAGAGGTAAATCTTCCATGAGAGATTTTTCACTATTGAGGATGTTGAAAATTATGGCATTGACATCATCCTAGAATTTCAGAACCTATTGAACCTCTTTTCCAAAAACAATTCATACTTGTGCTACACTAGACTTGTTCATCTATTTTATGCTAATATGGATGCTGATTTGAAATCTCGTTTTCAAGCTGAGGTTCTTGATACCCAGCTTCATATGACTGTGAAATCTCTAAGTCAAGCTTTAGGGATTCCCCATACATGGAAACTGCTAGACGATATCGAATTGATTGATGGTAGTGTGTTAGATAAGATGTATCTGCTTGGAAAATTTTTTCCTTAGAAAATTACCTAGTAGTGATCTCCGATATACTGCTAGAATTTTAGCGAACATCTTATCATATAATATAACCCAGAAGTCAAGCAGTCATTCAGTTCTCTCTAAACTCTAACAAAGTGCATTTACACTATGCTTGGAAATATTAAAGTCAATTGGGCTAAGATAATCATGGACAATATTATCCATTCTGCTCTATCCACTAGAGTCATCAATTCCCTAGATCGTGGTCATTTTCTTACAATTCTCTTCAATGCTTATGATATCATGTTGGATAATAAGTCTGAGGTATTGGAACATGCGCTTGTGTTTAATGTTACTTTGCCAAATGGGTCTTCACCGAGACCTTGATCAAAATATTCCAAAAGAGAAGCTAGTAGGTGACACTAGCTCCACCTAAGAAAGAAGGAATGGTAAGAAGATTGTTGAAGAAGACTCTGAAGAAGATGATGAAGAAAGTGAAGGTGAAGATGAAGATCTTGCACCATCTGAAGATGTTCCCCCGTATGTTATTGAGCTTTAGGACATGCTCCTAAAGAAGATTGAAAAGTTGAAGATCTCTCAAACAAGAGGTTTTGATGATCTTAACAAGAAGGTGGAGAACTTGAAAGACATGGTGATTAGAAGCAACGAAATGACCGAGAAGACTCTTGTCATGATCCTTGACAAGATCAAGGAGTTGAAGAAAGAAAAGAAGAATGGCGGTTCATCTTAAACAATGCTTATCTTGGTTGCATGATTTAAAACAATGATTCTGAAACTATGGTTTGTAAAATTTTTCATACACTCTGCTTGTGGTTATGTGTTGATCTTAAGCAATTTGGTATCAACACTCGGTGGTTGATGAAATGCTACTATTATATCAGTTGCTATGACATGCTACACTTTTTGTACCTCCATATGTTGCTTACGTATATCTTGCTTAACTAACTCTATTTTGTAGATATTTTTTGATTGATTATTTTTTTCTCAAACACTTGGTTTGATTAGACTCTTGTTGTTAAATATCCTTGGTTATATTATTGAAACGCTTGAGTTGATTATTTATTCAACATTTTGTGAAATTGTCATGAATGTCATCATAATTTTTTTTATTGATGACAAAGGGGAGACAAAAATGGAAAAGCAAAAATGTAAATGAATAATGTGTAAATGAATAATATATTGCAATGCCTAACCATCTTTGATACAGGGGGAGTATGATGATATCATACCTCATCTAAGCAGGGGGGAGTAAGTACACTAACTCATCACATTTTATATGCTATTATTAATTTGTTTTTCATTTGGGTGTCATCATGAAAAAGAGGAGAGTGATGGGAAATCTAGTCCCACCCCTAAGCGGTTTTGATGATGATCAAACCAAATGTTGTTAATGAACTAATAACATTATTCAAGTTTGTAGGTTATGCAATGAAAGCTCAAAGCATACTCCGAGAAGAAGAAGCTCAACCACACTTATAAAAGATGAAGATGAATTTAGCTCGCATTCCATGCCAAGCATAAACAGAGCTCAAAGATGAAGCTCATAGTACGTGCTCAAGCTCAAACTAAAGTGGAGATCAAATTCAAGTGAAGCACATGCATTTACATCAAGATCTTCATTGCTTCAAGTCTTCATTAAGTCTAGTGTGTGAGTTGTTTCTTTCTTAGGAATATGTTAAAGCCAAGAAAAATTTGCACACACACACAAAATGTTTTACGAAAACAATTCCTTTAAAACTTGTTTTAAACTTCTTGATAGCTTAGCTATTGATTCAATTCTTGTAGTCAATCTCCAAACACCCAGGAGTTGATTACTCATCCTTCAGTAGAGTTTCTCTAAAAATGCTCTGGGACTCGACTACCAAAGGAGGGAGTCGACTACATGCTGTAGCAAAATTTTCACTGAAAACTCTCTGGGATTCGACTGCCTCCCTTGGGAGTCGACTGCCAGATGTGCATTTTGACTTCCCTGATTTCATCTCTTCCATTTATTCTTTGCTTCATTGTTGGGGCTGAATTCAAACACATTTTGAAATTCGAATTCTCTTTTGAACTCTATAAATAAAGACCATATGAGAACAATTTTCTATACCAATCTTTCTTGAGCTAAAGTTATTATTCTCAAAGTTCTCATCATTCTCAATCACTCTCAAATGTTCATCATAGCCAAAAACGGTTCTGCAAATTTTTGATCTTATCGTTTTAATTCTTCTACAAATTCTTTTAAGATCAGTGTTAATTTTTTGGCTATTGCAAATTGGTTTTGAAAATTCTCTCTTTGATATTTTTTTCATATTCTTCAAAGGATTTTTGAAACAACATGATTTTAGATCACATTGAATAAATTTGTATTCTTTGTGTGATCGAAGAACTATTTTAAATTCTTTAGCCACATAAGCACAATTGCAAATTTATCTTGGCTATAGTATTAGTGGGTGTAAACCAATCTCCACTAATCTATTGTGATGAATTGGATTTGTTTTTATTTGGAGTCCCTTGGTGATAAGGGTGTTGTAAATCCTAATCAAGACTAGCTGGTTGGAAATCCTGGTGGTGATACTAGGTCATTGGAAATCCTAACGAGTGAAGTTATGTAATTTTATTGCTAAGGCAATAATGGATTAAATCTCGAGCCATGTTGGTCGGGGACTGGACTTACCCAGGTTGTGGGGAACCAGGATATATCGCTTGTATCTCTATGTGATTTTCTGTGATTGTCTTTATTATTTATTTTCTGCAAAGTTGTTCATTTTTTATTATATATCTCATTTGTAATCACTTGTTAATAATATTGTTATTGCAAAGATTGTATTTTTATTCCGCTGTAAGATCTCTCTGTTTGTTAGTATTATCTTATCTTGTATGCATCGTGTTGAGTAAGAACCAAGCATAGATCACTTTATTTGGTTTCTTAGGCAACATTGGGACGGAAGTTTGTTGTATTATAATTATTGTTGAAAAAGTTTTAACTCATACAACACTATTCAACCCCTCTTCTAGTGTTGTTTACCATTCACAGGATCCAACAATATGATGGGCCCAAAGGGGCCACTCTGCCTTCCTCAACGTGCTTTAGCCTAATCAGCGTTAACACCCTCGTAAATAACTTTACGGGTTCGGCCCGGTAAAGTTTACTTGACCCGGCCTATGGTCATTATTAGGAAACAGCCCAATGATGTAACAATCTATGTCAACAAAAAAAAATAAAATCTTATTTTGATCGCATGACCTATTTTTTTGACCGAAATACACTTTATCATTATCAAAATATTAAAAAAATAATTGAAGGGCATGTTTTCTGTAAAATAATCAGTGAAAAAAAACAATAACAAATCATTAAAAACTCACCTAAATTTTTTTATGAATAACTTTCTATTTTTACAATTTTTTGCTTTTTTTGCTTCCATGAAATTATCGAATGTGTTCATTTGTGAGAAAGAACAGACGAAGATGGAGGCAAGTGATTTCTTAAAACAACAAAAAAATTATTAATAAAATCATAAATAATGACCCAAAAGTCTTGCAAATTTCACGACGATGTTTTATTTTTGTGTTAATTTTTCTTTATTTTTTGGGTGCTACCAAGTATTTAATTCATGGGTTCATTCAAAAAGGAAGAGAATAAGAAGAAGGAATATTTTTTTACAATTTTTTTGTTTTTAGTTACTTTCATGAAATTATTGAATTTGTTCATTTGTAAGAAAGAGTAGACGAAGATGGAGGCAAGCGATTCCTTAAAACAACCAAAAAATTATCAAGAAAAACATAAATAATGACCCAAAATCTAGCAAATTTCAAGAAGATGTTCTATTTTTGTGTTATTTTTTCTTTTTTGGGTGCTATCAAGTATTTAATTCATGGGTTCATTCAAAAAGGAAGAGAAGAAGAATATGGAAGTAAGGGTTGTTTCGATCTTTTTTAACCAAAAAAATCTTATCCATCCAATGTCGAATGGGATTTTTTGAGAGTTCAAAGATTTAGATAATTTTTTCAAAATAGTCCAAATTTCAAGTAGTTTTTTATAATTTATTGTCCCGTTTTTTATTTCAAATCATTGCTTGGTTATTGTAAAACTAATGGTTTGGAAGTTTGTCATTTCGGCAAAGGCTAAAATTTTTTATTATTTTAATTTTAATATTTCATTTTACTACAAATTTAAATATTAAATAATTTATAGTGAATTTGTTGGTTAAATGATAGAAATAAGCTAACATTTTATGCATGCATATTGTTTGGTTGCTACATATAGCGCTCCATGTAGGGGTACTGTTTCGGGGTGTTTTATCACCACTGGCTGATAGTTTAGAGGTCCGGGGTCGTCGCGGTCACGTGAGATGCGTGCGGCCTCCGGGGTTGGTTGTCTGAGCATTTGCTTGGGTGGGAACACGTGGATCCGTGCATCGATGTGCCGAAGGGCAGCTTCGACAGAAATACGGCTTCCTGGAACGATCGATCGAACGGGCTCGAGCTCGAGAGTGTTCGGACTCGAACAATGGAGCGCCGAAGGGTGGCTTGGCTGGTTGATGTCTCATTCGATCTGTATAGACAAGAAATCTCGTCGGGGGGGTCGGACATTGGTTCCGACCAAGTCCCCTTCAAGGCTTAAGTCAAACGATGACTGATAAGTGTCAGGTAGAATCGAGCTTGATTCGCAGAGATACCAAGTGCGAATTCTCAAGCCGAGTTATGGAGGAGAAATGTAAGGTGGAAGAAAGGTCTTGAGAGGTGGAATACCTGAGACTTGGGTATTCAAGATTTGATCCCTTGGCATTTTGTCTTTTGTGCCTCTCATAGGAGTCCGCATGCAACGCCTTCATGGCGTCCTGTCATCTCGCTCTTTGTGCCTGCCCACTTTGATGGTCCCTTCAAGGGCCATGAAGGCAGACATGGTGGTGCATTGAATGGTGTTCAAGGCAGGTACGATCTGGGGAGCGGTTTCCTCAATCGTGGAGGGTCATCAGTTTCCCCAACGTTGGCTTTAGGTCACCACGACTTTACACGCTCGCAGGGCCTTCAGGTTAGGGCCCAATCCCCCTCGAGTCGTGGGTTTGACCTGTTTCATTTTCGGTGTTGTATCAGGTACCATTACAATTTGCTTATTTATGCAGTTCCTACAAATACCAATGAAAACAGAATAGAGACAAAAACAGGAAATGTTATAAATAGAAATACTCATTGTATATCCTTCAAGAGGGTACAGAAACATATACTGTAACAGAAAAGAACTACCATCTCTCTCTCTCTCTCTCTCTCTCTCTCTCTCTGACAGAGATACACGAGCATGCTAAATAGATAAATAAGACTCTCCTTACTGATCATGGTCTCAAAATTCTTCGTTCTCTGCTGGGAAATATGTCACCTTGTAAGCCGATGCCTCTTCGTAGGCTTTCTCGTCAACAAATTCGAAACAATAAAGTAGACGATATTTACAATAGCGTTAAGTTATAACATTACAATGCAAACCTACTACTAACATGGTAGTAACAAAGTAAGTGTAAATAGGTGGAGAAGGCTACCAAATAAACGACTAAATCTTTAGATATGTGTTATTGTATTTGAAGGTGTCTATCAGATGAGAAAAACTGAGCATTGAAAATCTATTTGAAGGTGTTCTAGGCGATCGGCTGAACCAGTCGGTCTTCTTCGAAATCCCACCAAAGCTCTGGCATCTTAGGTTAGTTGTAGCTTAGCCATATCTACACATAAGTTTGTTGCAACATGTGATGCTTTCAGTATATTGGCGATGTATTGCAGCCATTTCTCTACCGCAAGAGGGTCCTCTCATCCATTAAAGATCGGCGGGTGTTGTGTGCTTTAAAAATATCTGCAAGCGCACGGTGTCGTATGCAGCCGGTGTCAAACACGAGGAGGCAATAAATTGAAATCTAAGATTGGTGTCGGGGTTTATGTAGCAATGGAAGTGTGTATGTTGAAAGTGAGGAGCAATTAACAAAGGGAAAATTCAATGGAGGGATGATCTAGGGCTAGCGTATCACCACTATTGCAAAGATTTAGGAAATGGATCTAACTTCTCGACGTAAGGATTGTAGCCATCGATGAGAGGTAAGCCGTAATCCTCGTCTCCTCGACGTCCAACCGTGAAAGGGGAGACATGGAATATAGGTTGGGTCCCTATGGTAGTCCTGATGGTTAGTCGCGAGCTATAATATTGGTAATTCTAGTGAGTGTGCCTGATTGGTCGTCGGCATCGGGCACTAGATAGTAATCCTCCGTTAGGGGTGTCAAATCCAAACCTAAGGGTTAGTTACCAGTTTGTCTTATGTAACATCATAACGAAATGGATTGAATTAAGCTTATCATCCAAACCTATAATGGAACCACAATCGATATTGGGTCAATATTTGAGGCGATCCATTGTATTCAATTTTTACAATATGACTCTACATCGCCCTAGCCTATCGGACTACTCGCTAATCTTAGTGAAACAAGATGAAATCGTATTAGGTTCACACATTGAAAATTGGGGAGGATAACAAAAGATAAAATAATCAATATAGAAATTGCAATAACTATAGGGTTCAAGGCTACAAAGTGTAAAGATCAAAGTTTAAAATCTTATAATACTTAAAGAAAAGAAATGGAAGCCCTACAGAAATTATGCTCCCCAGAAACTTGTTGAAAACCACCAAATCCTCCCCAAAATTTGCATGCCCCTTGTTATGAAGCAGATTTCCTTTTAAGTGATGGCGTGTGCATGGTCGTGCTAAATTGCGGCATGGCTGTGCCAAGCTCTAAACTTTGATCTGAGTAGTCGAGTGCATGCATGACCGTGCCACCTTTCGATACGGTCGACTGCGCTGCTCCCAGCGACCTTAATTGCTCCAGCTTTGCTCCAGACACTCGACCGTGCTATACAATCGTGCCGACAGTCAGTGTTCTGTTTTGGATGTGACATGGCCATGCGACATGGTCGTGCTGGTTCTGATACGGCCGTGTGCACTGTCTGTACATAAAAGCGGCTCTATGTCCTCTGTCAGGGAATTAAGCACGACCGTGCCATTTTTCCGCATGGCCTTGCCACTGAAACAGCAAACTCAGCTCCATCCTGATACATTTGCACGGCCGTGCGTGTCTTAACACAGCCGTGCTACCTGTAGGCATGCCCTTTTAAGCTCCAACTGGCTTTCGATCTTCGGCTCTTCCTCTCCTTTGCTTCTCCATTTATCCTTTTTCATCGTTACACACACTTTCCTCCTGAAAAATCTTGAACATCCCCAAATAGTGAAGCCGGACAAAAAGAAGTGGAAAGTGGAAGGAAAATGCAGATATATACATAAAAGTGTGTGGTAAAAGGTGTGGGAAAAATTGTAAAATCTTCACTCATCAAATTCCCCCAAGCTAAACTCTTGCTTATCCCCGAGCAAGACACGACATGAAGAGCGGGGAGGAATTTATCAAGGAGGATCGAAGACCACCATCTCAAGTTACTTTTGCATGAAGCTTATGTAACGGCATGTATTTTTATAATACATATTTTGCACGTATTTATCTTGTCTTGTGATTTTCGTATCTGTAATTAAATGTGTATTCGTATTACATATTACTATTATAAGTATTCGTATATGTACATGCCTAATTATCTTTATACACTCATATTTATTTATGTATTTTTATTAACTATAACTATTTGTAAACTTATTATTATATAAATTCATTAAATAAATATTTGAATTCAAAATTTAAATCCTTTCCTTAAAAACTCATATGAGACCTTTAACGAAGTTAATAGCTATTAACTCCCACTCTTAAATTGTAATTAATCTTCTTGTTTCTTTCCATTTTCTTTAAGGATTTAAACCTTTCTTATTTAATCAAAACATTCCATTTTTAGCTAAACCCTAATTCATTTTCTCCCCAGCTGCCACTTTGTGTTTCTTTTTCATTACGTTGCATGCTAATTCATCTCCCAGGCTTTCAAATGATAATTCATTTTTGTTTCATTTCAAATGCACCAACAACCCTACAAATATTAAAACCTAACCTATTTTCTCTCTTAAACCCAAGAGACTCAGGCTTCAACTCACGCACCCCCTTCTCTCTTATAAACTAACCCTAAGGATCGCCCTTCTCTTCTCAAACAAACCCTAAGCAACCCTAGACCATGGGCTCTCCTCTAACCCTCAACCACACAAAACCCCATGAGTCTCCCCTCTCCCCTCTCAAACATCCCAAAACCCTAGTCATCAGAAACCCAGCCTGTGCATAGCCCTCAGAGCCCCCATGCGCACCTCCCTTCTCCAGCTCTCTGACCTCCTCACTCCACCCATCTCCGACGGTGTCACCTTCCACCTTCGACCCAGGCCACCTCCTGAAAACCTTCTATTCCCGGTGTCACACTGTACCCCACACCACCAGCCACCCTCTCGACTACCCATGCCACCTTCCTCCAGTCTGCCAGACCGTCGACAGCCACTCCTTCCCTGCTGCAGAGCCGCCCGTCGTCGAAAGCAGACCCAGCACACCGCCAGTCAACACCGGCCACCGACCCGCTGTCGACCGGACCCCCGCCTCCCCGCAGACCGTCGATAGCTTCTCTCCCATCCCTGAGCCATTAGTCGAACCTCAAACCTGCCAGGTTTGCATGCAAGTCCCTGTTCCGAAGTCGTACGCGTGTCGCTGCATCTTCGCTGAGTGTCGACCCTTCGATACGTCAACGGTTAGTAGTCATCCCTTACTAATCTATAACCCACATCCTAGGATAGAGAATCTAATAAAAACCGGATTATTAGACGTCGTAAGGGTTGTTTAATATTTTAACATGTCGAAAAAACCTATCTTGAATGCATATTTAATCAAATCAGAGAACCAGTCGTACCATAGCGTAGTTCTCGTCAAGATGAACCCAACGACACCAAGTTCATCGAAAACAGGCAAGTGTGCGAATTGTTATGAATTATTGAAGTTTAATGTTTAAATTGTCTTTTTCCCTTAACGCTGAATAACAAGAAATTGACCGGGGAAATGACGTTCACAAAAAATACAATGACGATCCATACTTAATATGTGACACATTGACATAAAATAACGCAGGTTTAAGATTGAAGAGTAGATAACGAAAAATATTTGATTGTAGCATGTTAAATAAACATCCAATTAATTTCGTTGATTAATTTGTTTTAGAATGTTGTAATCCATGAAAATGCTGAATTTGATATGATGATATGCTTCACATTTTACTTGTACACACGTTGCTAGAATGGACGTTAGTAGAACATCTTGAAATCTTGAGTTCGTGAATTCGTGTGCCTCAAAGGCGAAATCTTGAATTCGTGAACTCGTGCAACACGTTTAGGCTGGCTCGTGTTCCAGCACAACTTTTGGATGGGGTTAGGGTTGAGCGGCCACTAAGCGTGTGAAAGGATCCTCTCTTCAAGAGCACCACCCGCATGCGGTGGGTAGCGTCAATCACGGTTGTACCCTGTGACAAGAACGATTCACTCACCACGTCTTAAAGGCAAGAACCCTATATATGATAGAAAACATTATCACGGAACTTGAACGCATTATTGTTACTTCAGTTGTACACTAGAATTGCCATGCTAATAGTATTATACTATTTGTAGAAATGCCATGTTCATCGGTGCTCGTTTTAAATTCTTTAGAACTGTCATGCTTAGCAGTACATAAACTTATTTTAAAATTTTCATGTTTATAAATATGCTGTTGAAATATTGTATAATCTATTAATGCTTCATAATTTGTTACTATTCGTACACCTTACCTTGGGTTGTCTTACTTTTACTTGCCAGACCCTTGCTGACATACATTCGTGTTTTTGGAATGTATGTCAGATCACGATCCGGAGAACCAGGAGGACTTGTTTGAGACGCCTGACCCATAAAGCTAGGAGTTTGCTGTTGACTCGGAGTTTCTCCCTGTGGAGGACTAGAGAGTTGTTCTGTTGCTGCCTTCTTTTAGTTTTGCTTTAGTACTTTGTATTAGGGTATGCTACATGTTGTAGTTCCTTTGGCTATGCGGAGGCCTTGTCATTTTATTTCTTGTGCGAACTCCAGATGTGGCTTTAAATTTATTGAATGTTTTTATTGTTCTAAATGCATGAAAGAACTCTGCGCGGTTGTTGTTACAGAATCTTAATGAACTAGAGCTTCATCGCTCTAGTTCATGCGGACCTTAGTTACATTCTCTCTTCGGCGCTTTTGGGAAGCGGGGCGTTACAGCTTATATATATAGTAAAATTAGAAATCACACCCAAACATGCATTGCTCATAGATAGATCATGCCGTGAAGCTCAAAGATAAGTGTCTCCAACACAGGTTCGATTTTAATGCACTCACACATGAAAAATGCAAAGTCCACGAAATATCTCGCAATAGGTTTGGATTGAAAGAATTCAACCTATGCCTTACACTTGTAAGGGCAAGAACCCAAATGCGTGTCGTAGCCCTTCAATTCTCTAGGGTTGGTTATGCTAAGCTAGTGCATCCTGAGACATGGTGGCATGCATGCATGACATAATATAAACACACACACATATATATAAGTATATATCTATATTACATTTGAGTACTTTTTTGAATTGCTCTGCCGACTAGGACAGGCTGATGTCATGCTGATGTATAAAGAGGTTGATAGAAGAATGACTAGGATTTAATCTTGGTAAAAGAAGGTTTGAGATGAGTGTTTGGAAAAACAAAACACCTCAGCACATGGATCACTAACGTGGCTAGATACAATGAGATTTAATTACATAGATTGATGACGTGGTAGAAATCCCATCTATAAAATTAATTATGGGAAAGAATTAATTATGTGGAATGAGTTAATTACATGGAATTAATTAATTATGCGCCCGCGCGTGCCGACGGCGCCTGCTAAATTTTTGTTCTTTTAAAGTGTGAAGTGGAATATTATATATTCCGAATTTTGGAGGGGGAAATAATTTTTGGGGAAACAAAGATTTTAAATGAATTGTGCCTGATGGCATGAGTTATGACTAGTATGTATATATTTAAGTATATATATATATATAAGTACATATAAATATACGTATAATTATCTATAAATATATAAGTATCTATTATACATTTGAGAGTGTTTTTTGAATTTTTTCCAACTAGGACAAGATGACTAGGACAAGGGGTTGATAACTGGGACATGAAGATGAGGTGTTGTGAAAAGTTGGGGGGAATTTTTGAATTTTAAGGAAACCTTTGGTGGGAAAACTTAAATTTTTTGAATTTGTTCTGTAATACAAAACTATTGTGGGAACTATGACATCGAGCTGCCCAATCATTGCTCTCTCTACCCCCAAAACAAATAAGTCGCAGGGATCTGAGGGGAAAAAAATTCTAAAAATTGGGGGAAAAAGTCTAAAAATCTGAAATAAAACCCTCTCCCCAAGTTTTGCGCTCTCTTCTTTCTTTAATTACCAGTGCAAAATTGGAGAACAGAGTGGAAAAAAAACTTAAAAGGTAAAATTCAATCTACTTCTCCGATCAAAAGTCGATTTTTGCCCCTAAAATTCATATTGCTTTGCCAATTTCAGTCTACTTCTCCGTCGATGTGATTAGATCCCCCCTAATTTCGCACTTTGCGCCTTCATCCTGTGACTTGGAACTTCATTTTTTTCAGATTATGGCATCGAAGCTTTGACGGAGCTGATGCTGGTGCTGTTGATTATGCTCTCCACATGCAAGTATCATATCTGTGTTTATTCAGTTCTCAGTTTGTATTGTCGAAATTTATTAGAATTTAAAGTTTGATAATTCCCTTAACCCCCTAACTTCTGTTTGCATTTGAGCTTATGTTATCATTCATTTTTTTAGATTAGCAAACACAACTAGAAAAATGATCCGATAACTCCATTTTTGTAATCATGCATTCTTTTTAACTATGTTACGAATTTTCCAGAGCGATTTCTGCTCGGTGCAATGCTATGGAATGGTTCTATTCTTTGTGCAAGCACGTCATGGAGCAAGATTGGTCTTGGAATCGCCATGCTTTGGACTACATGGAACTATACCAATCAGCATGTAAATAAGAATAGTGTTTGGGAAGAGATTCATGATAAGCGAGCCATTCTTTGCTTTTGACTAGCTCTCTGTACAGTTTCTCGCGACCTTTGTTCCCATTCTTTTCCACCCTCAACGTCACTACATGCACAGTAACTAAACTCCCATCTTATTTCTCTCTAACTTTTTTTGGTAGAAATTTTCTGGATTTTGAATTTCGAGATTAAAATTTGTAGATTTTGGTGTAATCATTGGGAAAGATAGCATTTTCGTTCATATATCCTGATTGTTGAATTTCTTTTGAACTCGCAGGAGGAGTCTCCAATGCATGAAAGGATCAGGTGGCTTTATTTCCTTTCAGTCGGGGCCGTCGAGTCTGCAGTGTTGAAACTAAAGAGATCTAGAACATAGCTACGAACACCATCATCGAACAGATCCAGATCTAAAAGATATGCAGAATCTTAAAACTTTACCTCCTCTCATTAGGAATTATACCCAAGTCCATGACGATTCGGGTGATGCAGCGGATGATCTTCCAGACCCACATGAATCCACCGATTGAGAAATCCTTTGGCTTTCTCCCAGTTTCTCCTCTAGCGATGGGATGTAGAAAAGGCGGATACTTTGTTTGTGTGTTCCGAGGATCACAACCACTGATATAAATAGGCTAGTCTCCTTAGCCCTAAGGTTTCCAATTCGGCCCATCAACGAATTGAAGCCCACCTGTCTCTACAGATAAAGACCCACAACCTAATCAACTGATTTAATCCCACTTAACCAAAATAATGAGATCACTTACAACAGTCTTTATTAAAGACAATCTAGCATATATAATTATTTTTGCATATTAGCCCAACGTTGGATTAAGATCCAACTATGTTGGATAAGTTCCAACTATCTCCCACTTGGGCTATATGCTAAACTTTATAATTACATTTCATTATGCATACCGAATAAGATCTTAACTTTCCATCATATCTATAATGTGTCTAAACCAATCCGGTCCATCAATTAAATTAGCATATGATCAAAGAGATCTACGCTTCATTGATCGCAGCTCAACCCATCAGTGGTCACTGTGCGAATATAAAGGAATGCCATGGATGATGATTTGGATGTATAGCATGGAAATTACATTTGATGTGATCTAACATGTCTATTTCCAACTGATCCTCCTTAACCTTAGTGAGGTCGTAAATATAAACATATATTTTCATATACATTTATAAACATAGAACTGAAATACAAAGCCAACCAAAAGATGTACTTTATTTCTGCAGAAATAAACCAAATATGTATATACTGGAGACTGAAATGTTGTCTAAAAAGAATATCACTACAAAATTACAAACTCCCACTAAAACTGAGCATCTTTAGATGACATGCCACCCTTATGAGCAACATGCCAATGAAACATTTTGGGTGGCAGTCCCTTAGTAAGCAGATCCGCAATGTTTGAGTTTGTACCAATGTGCTCTATTGACAACTGCTTATTTCCAACTCTTTCCTTTACAATCAGGAACTTGATATCAATATGCTTTGATTTCACTGATCTCCTGGTGTTATTTGCAAATGCAACTGCAGACATATTGTCACAAAATATCTTAAGTGGCCTTTCAATGCCATCTACAATGTGCAGCCCCGTGAAAATATTTCGTAGCCATAAACCATTATTAGATGCCTCATGACAAGCAATGAATTCTACAGCCATAGTAGAAGAGGCTATAATAGACTATTTAGCACTCTTCCAAGAAATGGCACCTTCTGCTAATGTGTAAACATAGCCCGTAGTAGATGTCATGCTATCTTGCCATCCAGCAAAATCAGAGTCAATATATCCTACGATCTCAAGCTTTTTCGACCTCTGATATACGAGCATGTGTCTTTTGTCCTCTGTAAGTACCATAAGACCCTTTTGGCTGCTTTCCAATGGTCCATCCCTGGATTGCTCAAGTATCTACTGTTGGATATGGACGACATAAATACACCCATGAGGGGATGTATGAGGGTATACGGACCTCAGATGTCGCGTGCACGAAGGCGTGCGCGAAGGGAACCTTTTCTCGTATGAAAAGGACCACTCGATAAGTGGAAAAAGCCACTCGATAAGTGGAAAAAGCCACTTTATAAGTGCAAAATGGCACTTGATAAGTGGATAAAGAAGAAGATTAATGGATGTGCTAATATAGGCTAATAAGCTTATATTTAGATATTTCCTACAATAACTACCCCTAAATCCTATAAATAGGACCCAAGGGTAAGGCATTCATTCACACTTTCGATGCCATAAGTTTGCATAAGGCATCCTTATGTTCTTCTCCCTTCCATTAAAATCCTCTTCTAGTTAGAGATTTAGGCGGTGAAACTCTGCTTCGATCCTCTGTGACGAAGTATCGATCGTTGTGGCGAATCCGAGGGCAAAGTTTAGAGACTACGGTGCCGCGTACGCAAACGTAAGTCTCTACTTTATTTCGATCCTAACAACGCTGTTTTGACAGGATCCAACATTGGTATCGGAGCCATACGGATTCGCTCCAGTCAGACCGTCGCCCCGTCGAAACTATGAACGAGTCGTTGTCTTTTTCATGAATGGGTATCCTACAATTATGGATATGGTAGGAACACTTCGTGACGGAGAGAACTCAGCGGTTGTTCTTTTCACGTTAGGGTCTCCTACCATTACAGATATGGCAGGAACTCTCCGTGACGGGAAGAACCGACCATTCATATCGTCAAACTCGCTCTCTTCATGGATGCTGAGTCTCCATTCATAGGGAATGGGTGCTCTCTTTATATGGAGCGCGTAGTTTACGAGTTTTTGAAGTATGTTATTTTTTTGACACACGGCCATTGGAGGATAACTACTTTCTCGACGAACGGGTGCTTCACCGGAGAAGAAGATGGTGGTTATTCCCATCGGGGAAGATGACTTTTGGTGCATGAAATCTATGGCCATATGGGCAATGGAGGCAATGCATCCCCCCTCCCCATGCGGAGGGGGTTGGCTACGGCCAATAACAACGAAAACCACTGCGACCACCCCATCAAGGGGGAGGAGTGCATGCGGCCACCCCATGCAAGGGGGGGAGACCGGCCATGGCCAAAGGGCCATGGCCGGTCAAGGCCAATAAGCCGCGGCCATGCCAGGGCCTGGCCACCCTGGCCGAGGCCAGGGCAGGAGCCCTGGCCCCTGGCCAGGGCCAGGCCGCCATGGCAGGCCCCATCCCTAGCAGAGGCCAGGGCCTGGCCAGCCCTGGCCGCTGCCAGGGCCACGGCCGGCCCTGGCAGCGACCAGGGCCTGGCCGAGGGCCGGCCTGGCCGGCACTGGCCGGGCCATTGCCGGCCCTGGCCGAGCCCAGTGTTCGGCCACTGTCGGCTCTTGCCTCGGCCATTGCCGAGCCCTGATCAACCCATTTTCTCTATGGAGGGGGGGCTTACGTGACCGAAAGGGGGGACATGCATGGCAGTGGCTTGCATGGTCAACCCCTACGGGTCCGACGGCAGTTCTCTGTGGTAAATTCCCCTGAAGGAGGGAACGCTTGGATCCATACGGGAGCCGGCGACGGTGGCTTGCAAAAAAATCCCCACAAGGGGGATCCGGCCTTGGCACGGCTACGGCTCTACCCCGGCAATGGCCAGGGATAGCCGAATATTTCGCTAGTATCATAAGGGTACTAGGTTGAAATACACGTTTTGAAAAATACGTTTTCAAAAACGCTTTTCCGCTGCGAAGTACTATAAGAGTACGATTATTTGATAAAGTGATGGGGAAATATTGAAAGTTGCTCTAGATGGTGATTGGAAACGTAGTGACTTTTTCGATTCTAGAGTAACATCTTCAATATTTTTCGAAAGTAACTTATCAAATTATGAATATCATTCCAAGTGGGAGTTGATTTTAGAACTATCCAAATGGGATATTCTATTATCATTTCAAGTGGGAATTATATCTGAAAAATACGTTTTCAAACTCATTTTTCCGCTGCTAGTACTATAAGAGTACTATTGTTTGATAAGTGATGGGGGAATATTTAAGGTTGTTCTAGATGATGATTGGAATCATAGAGACCTTTACGATTCTAGAACAACATCTTCAATATTTTTCGAAAGTAACTTATCAAATATAATATAATTCCAAGTGGGATTTCAATTTTTAGAACTATCCAAATGGGATATTCTATTATCATTTCAAGTTGGAGTTATATTTAAAGAATTTTTATGCAATGTTTTGATCAAACCTTCGGTTTTGTGTCTTTTGCAGCATTTTAAAAGTAAAATGTCTTCCGCTTCAAAGAATATCGTCGTTGAGTTAAACAGAGATGAAAAACTCAACGGCGATAATTACAAACTATGGTCCATTAAGATACAATACGTTCTAGAGGAGCAAGAAGTGCTCGAAACTCTAAAGAACGTCATGATTAAACCCGAGTTGGGCACTACGGCCCAACACAGACGAGACAAGGAAGCTTTTGATGATTGGTCTCGGAAGAACAAGATAGCCCGCATTACGTTATTGTCTAGTATGGCCGATGACATAATGCGCATCTTCTGAGAGCATGACCTAGCCATGGACATATGGTCCAAGCTAGAGGAGAAGTTCGGTGGCACATCGGTGTCCAAACTTCGCGCCTTAACTATAAGATTCGATTCATATAAGAAACGTCCAGATCATTCCATGGGGAAACATCTACGACATATGGCGAATCTTATCTCAGATTTAAAGGACGTAGGTCATGTGCTCACTGATGAGCAACAAATCCAATCAGTCATACGTTCCCTACCAAATGGGTGGGACCAAATGAAGATGCATCTCACTCATAATGAGAGCATCAAGAACTTCTGCGACGTTTCTAAGCACCTCGAGTTAGAGGAAGAGCGGCTTGCGGCCGCTAAGCCAAGTGCAGAAGTGCATATGGTTGCTAGTTCCCCACACGGGGGAAAGAAACGGAAATATGGTTCGAAGTTTACTAATGAACGTAATAAGCAACCTGAGTCTACCAAGAAACCCAAACATAAGGGTGGGCACAAGAAATGGCACAAGAAGAAAGACTTGAAGAAGATCAAGTGCTTCAAGTGCAATAAGTTCGGTCACTATGCTCGTTCGTGTACGGGTGGAGGTGACGAGGTAACTTGTAATTATACTAGTTACATATGTCTTTCTAGTTCAACATTTCTTATGGAATCTAATCCATTTTGGATAATTGATTCAGGTGCCACCGACCACATAGCAAGGGACAGACGGTCCTTCGTGGAGTATCACCGGATACCCCAATGAATGAAGTGGATCAATGTAGGAAACAACACACGTGTTGAAGTGAAAGGCGTTGGGACTCGCAAGCTAGTCTTGGACAACGACCGCACTCTCCTACTTCATGATGTTCTCTTCATTCCATATATTCAAAGGAATATTAAAACTGTGGTCAATTTAATGGGTCTTGGTTATAGTTGGTTCCTTCATGATTGTAATATGGACCTATTTTGTAATAATTCCTTAATTGGCACATGGTATGTTTTCAAAGGATTTATTGTAATAAGTACAATGTATGATTCCTCATGTAATGAAAATTTCCTTGTGACAAATTCTTTGACTAATGAGTCTAATATAATTTGTTGGCACACAAGGCTTGGTCATATTGGACCAACGCGTATGGATAGACTTACCAAACGTGGCCTTCTATCCAATGTTTCAAAGGTCGAAATGTCGACCTGCGAACATTGCCTTGTGAGGAAATCTTGTCGCAAGCCGTTTGGAACCAGCACAAGGGCCGAGGTTCCATTACAGCTTATCCATTCGGACATATGTGGTCCGATGAATGTCAAGACAAGACACGGGAAGTCCTATTTCATCACTTTTATTGATGATTTCACCCGATTCGGTCATATCTATTTGATATCCCACAAAAGTGAAGCACTAAACCTGCTTTAAAAACTATATGAGTTTAGTGGAGAATCAATTAGATCGTAAGATTAAGGTCTTGCGAACCGATATGGGCTGTGAATATCAATCAACAAGTTTTAAGGAAATTTGTGATGAAAAAGACATAGTACATCAGGTAACTATGCCTTATACTCCTTAACAAATTGGTGTTGCAGAAAGGAGGAATAGGACTTTAATGAAAATGGTCCATTCAATGATGGCGCAAGCTAACTTGCCAATCATCTTTTGGGGTGATGCATTATTGACGGCCGCTTTCATTTTGAACCGCGTACCCTCGAAATCAGTTAGCTCCACTGCTTATGAGTTGTGGAACCAAAGGTCTCCTGACTTAAACATTTTGAAACCTTGGAGTTGTGCATCCTACGCACATATTTCCTCCCATAAGTATGGCAAACTTGTGCCAAGGGGAAGGAAATGTATCTTTATACGATACGCAAAAAACTCCAAAGGTTATGTTTTTGTTAGTCAGGAAGACAATGGAGGTCTAATTGAGTTTGAGTCGAGGGATGTCACTTTCTTGGAAAATGAGTTTCCAAGACAGGGCGAGATAAGTCAGGACTTATCTCTATTTGAGATTTACGATCAAGAAGGATTACCTCATTCGAGTGGGAGAATTCTTGGTGAAGACGAAAATACGTTTCAATCTTCACCAATGGATGATACGAATGACGATTATCCTATTCCATACAGGGAATAATGATCCAAGTGGGAGAAATTCTAACGACATTCCAAGTGGGAGTGATATTAGAATTGATATAAATTCGAGTCAACAAGGACTTGATGAATCTCAAATACGACATAGTAATCGTATAAGGTTACGAGCTTGCTACTTTTCAATCAGGCCGTATCATGCCCTGCTAAAGACAAATGGATGGAAGCGATGAGGGAGGAATTAGAATCCATGAAGGTTAACCAAGTCTGGGACTTAGTTGACTTACCCAGAGGACGTAGAGCTATTGGGAACAAATGGGTTCTCAAGATCAAGCATAAGGCTGATGGCTCTATTGACAGATATAAAGCTCGCCTTGTCGTGAAAGGTTTTACGCAACAGGAAGGGATAGACTACGAAGAGACCTTCTCACCTGTTATTCGTTTTACCTCGATTCACCTGATTCTGGCAATGGTGGCTTGCTTAGACCTCGAATTACATCAAATGGATGTAAAGATTGCCTTTCTCAATGGAGAATTGGACGATGAGATCTATATGGAACAACCAACATGGTTTGTAAAAGAAGGAAATGAACATAAGGTTTGTAAACTTCATAAGTCCATATATGGTCTTAAACAATCCTCGAGGCAATGGTATATACGATTTCATAAAGTTATCAAATGGTTTTACCATGCTTGATGAAGATAACTGAGTATATATCAAGAGGATTAAAAGCAAGTATATTATCATGTCTCAATATGTAGATGACATTTTAATAGCCGGAAATGACAAGGGCTTTGTGATGAGTATCAAGGCTTGGCTCTCATCAGTATTTGAGATGAAAGGCATAGGAAAAGCCGCATATATCCTTGGAGTTAAGATTTCAAGGAATTGTTCGAAGAAACTTCTTTCTCTCTCAGGAGACTTATATAAAGAAGGTTCTAGAACGCTTTGATATGCAGGACTGCAAGTCCATTGATATTCATATAAGCATATGCGATAATTTATATCTGGAATCGTGTCCAAAGAACCAAAAGGAAAAGGAAATTATGGAAAAAGTTCCATATTCCAGTGCAGTTGATAGTCTTATGTACGCTATGGTGTGTACGAGACCGGACATCTGTTTTGCAGTTGGAAATGGTAAGCCGTTACCAATCCAATCCAGGGCAAGTACACTGGAAAGCGGTTAAGAAGATAATGTGTCTTGTAAGATCAAACACATTGATATCCGATACGAATTTGCAAAAGACTATGATAAAACCAAGAAGGTAGACATAAGGTACATATCTACGCATGAGATGATAGAGGATCCGCTTACGAAAGCGATCCCCAGAAATGTGTTTTATAAACACTTATCATCCCAAGGATTGCGTAAGAGCTGAGTTGTACCAATATATATTCACATGTCTGAGAAAGATCAAATTTAATAAAAGAATAAGTTCTTTTTAACATTGCATATGAATTTCTTGAGAAATGTTTGTGTACATTTTTTTGAAATCTCAGCTATACTTTCTAGTATGTCGGACAGATTGAGGTTGGCTCTCTCACATGAGCAACTGCCTTATTCTATCAGACGGATAGAATAGAGATGAGACCTGTTTAAAGTCAAAATCATCAGACGGATGATTTAGAGTCATGACTTAAACAAAATGGTTGCATGAAAGATCTGCATCATATGGATGCTTACAGAAGGTCTAAGAGGATTTTGAAATCCTATCTGTCTAAATGCGGGATGTGAGTCCAAAGGATTATTTGAGTAGAAAAAGGGACTCAAAGTCAGACATTGTGGTGTCTGATCATCATCCTTACAACATCATTGAGACATACACTCCTTGGGAAAGGAGCGATGTTGTAATACGTATTCATACTACGTATGCATTTTTGACCATTGGGTTTGAATAGTAAATAAGTTTACTATTATGTGAGACCCAAAGACCACATGTGTCTTAATTCATTACCCTTATGGACTCTAATTGGTTCCTTTAGATTTGACCGGGTGATTGCTATCTTAGCATGTTACTTATGGACTATGGTTAATTCGGTCTGGCGGGGCATGTTAGAAAAGCAAGTCAAGTCAAGATCGAAAGGATCGCAAGAAGAGGAAGATTAATTTCGCATTCACATTTGGACTTTAAAGATTCAAAGCTGGCCAGCCAATTGCAATCCAGATGGGATTCAATTGTTGAATATAAAGTATAAGAAATGTGAAGAAATATTCTAGGGTAAAGCATGCGTTGATCTACTCAACTTTGCACCTCGAGGAGTGTTGTGTATCTCTAACAAGTGCACAACTGCGGACTCTATGCGCATGACGGTCACACGGTCTATTTCTCGGTATGATAAACAGAAGAGTTAGAGGAAAATAAGTTTCCTTACAATCCCCTCAAGTGTGAGTGGGAGATGTTGGATATGGACGACATAAATACACCCATGAGGGGATGTATGAGGGTATACGGACCTCAGATGTCGCGTGCACGAAGGCGTGCGCGAAGGGAACCTTTTCTCGTGTGAAAAGGACCACTCGATAAGTGGAAAAATCCACTCGATAAGTGGAAAAAGCCACTTTATAAGTGCAAAATGGCACTTGATAAGTGGATAAAGAAGAAGATAAATGAATGTGCTAATATAGGCTAATAAGCTTATATTTAGTTATTTCCTACAATAACTACCCCTAAAGCCTATAAATAGGACCCAAGGGTAAGGCATTCATTCACACTTTCGATGCCATAAGTTTGCAGAAGGCATCCTTATGTTCTTCTTCTCCCTTCCATTAAAATCCTCTTCTAGTTAGAGATTTAGGCGGTGAAACTCTGCTTCGATCCTCTGTGACGAAGTATCGACCGTTGTGGCGAATCCGAGGGCAAAGTTTAGAGACTACGGTGTCGCGTACGCAAACGTAAGTCTCTACTTTATTTCGATCCTAACAACGCTGTTTTGACAGGATCCAACATCTACCAAGCATTCATGTAATGTACGCTAAGTCTGGACGCGTACATACTTGAGCATACATAATACTCCCAACTGCTGAAGAATAAGGAATATCCTTCATTTATGTTTTCTCAATATCACTTTTAGGGGATTGATTGAGACCAAACTTGTCTCTTTTAGATACAGGGGTATCTCCTGGTTTATAATTTTCCATGCCAAATCTTTCCAGAACCTTTTCAATCTAGGCCTTTTGTGATAATCCAAGTATACCTCGAGAATGATCTCGTTGTATTTGGATCCATAATACAAAAGATGCATCACAAAGATCTTTCATCTCAAAGTTCTTATCTAGAAAGTTCTTGGTTTCATGCAATAAGCCTTCATTGTTACTGGCAAGTAAAATGTCATCGACGTACAAAACCAGAAAAGTAAATTTACTCCCACAGAACTTTTAGTATATACATTTATCAACCAAATTCATCTCGAAGCCAAATCAGATGATAACGTGATGAAACATAAAATACCATTGTCGAGAGCCTGTTTGAGTCCATGATGGATTTCTTAAGTTTGCAAACCATATTCTTTGGGTCTCATGACACAAAGTTTTCTGGTAGCACTATATAAATTACCTGATCAATGTCCCCGTTAAGGAACACTGTTTTTACATCCATCTGATGTAACTCAAGATTGAAATGTGCCACCAAAGCCATTATTATCCTGAATGAGTCTTTCGTGGAAACAGGAGAGAAAGTCTCATTATAATCAATGCATTCCTTTTGAGTAAAGCTTTTTGCAACAAGACGTGCCTTATATCTTTCCACATCATCTTTTGAATCCCTCTTGGTTTTAAATATCCATTTGCAACCAATGGATTTCACATCTTTAGGTAATGGGATAAGATCCCAAACGTCATTGTCCTTCATTTACTTTATTTCTTCATTTATGGCGTCTATCCATTTTAGAGAGTTAGAACCATTCATGGCTTGACGAAAGTTGATAGGATCATCTTCCATCACTTCAATGTCAACCTCATGTTCTTGGAAATATGCAATGTAATCATTTGATATTGCACTTCTCCTCTTTCTAGTGGATCTCCTTAATGGTAATATTTCTTGAGGTGTAAGAGTTTGGTCTTCTTGCATAGTTCCCTGAATAGGGGGAGCAACAACATTGTCTTGAATATTTGTGTCTTATTTTTGGACATGAATGGTATATCAAGAACAAGATCACATGTGGGAATATTTACATATTCCTCTTCGAAAATAATGTCTATTCCTAAATCTCCCCCCTGCAAACTTGGCATCCTCAAGAAATTTGACATTTCCAGTCTCAAAAATATTCTTATTAGTGGGATCGTAAAATTTGTAACCCCTCGATCTTTCAGCATACCCAATGAAATAGCAACTAATTGTCTATGTGTCTAGTTTCTTTTCATTAGGTCTATAAGGCTTTACCTCAGCTGGACATCCCCATATATGCATATGCTTTAGACTAGGTGTTTTGCATGTCCAAAGCTCATATGGTGTTTTATTTGTTGCTTTTATTGGGACTCTGTTAAGGATATAAGCTGCAGTCTTAATTGCTTCTCCCCAGAGTCTTTCTGGTAAGGAAGAATGACTAATCATACTTCTTACCATGTCTTTAACTGTTCTGTTTCGTCTTTCAGCAACACCATTCATAGTGGACGAACCCCAAATGGTGCATTGTAGTACAATGCTGCATTCTTCTAGGAATTTAGCAAACAGTCCTGAACGTTGTTCACCCGAACCATCATATCTACCGTAGTATTCACCACCACGGTCAAATTTGACAGTTTTGATCCTTTTGCCGAGTTGGAGTTTAACTTCAGCCTTAAAATTTTGAACGTATCCAAGGACTGAGATTTTTCATATATGAGATAAATTTAGCCATATCTTGAATAATCGGCTATAAATGTTATGAAATATTACTGACCATTCTAAGCAACCGATGGAAATGGTCCGCAAATATCCGTATGAATAAGTTCTAAGATGCTATTTGTCCTTTTGGCTTCAAATCTCGTTTTATTAGTTTGTTTACCCTTTATGCAATTACCACAGACATCAAAATCTGAAAAATCTAAAGGGTTAAGAATATCATTTGGCACAAGTCTCTCAATTCTACTTTTGGAGATGTGACCCAATCTCTTGTGCCATAACGAAGCCGAATTCTCATCAGTTAATTTTCTCTTTAAAACATCTGTACCCAAATGCTAGGGTTCATTTACTGTAGCAATTGTATCTAGCATATACAGATAATCCAAAACAGATAAAAACTCAGAACCAATTAACTTGAAATTAAGAGACACGCTGAACTTTCCATTCACAAAAAAACAACAATAACCAGATTTGTCTAAAGCTGAAATGGAAATCAAGTTTCGTCGAAACGACCATACAATAAATGTCTCAAATAAGTCAAAATAGTTTCCAGTTTTTAAATATAATCTAAAATTCCCAATTGCTACAACCTCAACATTCTTACCATCGCCCACAAAGATGTATCTTTCAGTATCACTTGGCTTTCGACAGTTCAGGCAGCCCTGCATAGACATACTGATGTTAGTAGTTGCACCAGAGTCTAACCACCATGTGTTTATTGGTACAGAAGTTAAATTAACTTCTGAACAAACCAAATTGAGAAGAGTACCTTTCTTAGCACGCCAGGTATGATAATTAGTGCACTGCTTCTTTACATGTCCTTCAGCTCTACAAAAGAAACAACTATCTTTCTTAACTGGCTTCTTTTATTGTTTCTTATGAGGTGCTGTAATTGCAGCTTCTTTAACCCGTTTCCTTTTGTTTTCCTTAGGAGTAGTGGCAATATTATCACTTTCAGACTTGTCTTGCTTCAGTCTATCCTCTTCCCGAACACAGTGCAAGATGAGCTCATTCAGAGACCAAGTTTCTTTCTGTCAGTTATAGCTCACCTTGAACTAGTTGAACTGAGTAAGAAGGATTATTAGAACCAAATGCACAAGTAGGTCCTCTGGAGGTCAAGCTTAAGTGCTTTCAACTTTGAAGCAATGTGGGACTGTTCCAGAATGTATTCCACTATATTGCATTTCCCATTATACTTCATTGAGATAAGACTTGTCAGAAGCGTACCAATTTCTGCCTTTTCATTTCTAACAAATCTTTTCTCAATATCCGCAAGGAAACCTTTTGCTGTAGTGATCGAATCAGACATAGAGCCCCGAAAGGCTTTTAGGATGGCTCTCTTCATTATCATGGCACACATGCGATTAGACTTTTCCCACTTTTTAAACTCCCACTTTTCCTCAGTGGTACTCTTTTCTGTAATGTGTGGGGGACAGTCAATTCTAATCGCAAGGTCAAGATCTAGTATCCCAAGAACTATCCGTAAGTTCTCTTTCCAGGATTTAAAATTAGAGCCATTCAGCACCGGAATTGAGTTCAAGCTAGCAGTTATGTTTGCAGGAGTCGCAGCTGAAAAATAGGACAATAAACATAGATAAACATACTAACATAAGTATTAAGTTTGAAGCAAAATTCTAAATTCAAAATTGCATGTTTCCATCTCAAGATATCATGTACTAGCTTAATATTTATCTTTTGGATAATCTATTAACTAGTGAATGACATCTTGTCGCAGAAATCAAACAAAGACACCAATAAGCATGCCAAAAATTAAATCTTCCTTTGGGCAGAATTAAAGTTTGCATGCATAGAACTCACTAATCGTCACTTATCTATTGCCACATGTGCGCATAAAGTAATATAGAATGTTAATCTTCCTTTGGGCCGATTCACACTCATATGAAATTATGCACATAAAAATTCCTTTTATATTTATGAAATAAATTAATGCAAAGCAACAGAGCCCACTTTAACGAAATGATGATTAAATCAAGTCATTTTAAATATATATATATATATATATATATATATATAGCAAAATTTGAATTTAATTTTAGCACAATTAATACGAAATTTATCCTTGAGGAGAAATATACATAAAAGCCTTTTTATTTCCTCCTTTAATCCTCATTTAAATTCATAATTCAGGCAACCAATCATACAACGTATGTCTATAACCGTTTACATTTCGAAATAACAATAATCTTTTCATTAGAGCCCATTTTGGTCGAATTTCATATTAATTAGAATCATTTTGAAACATATAAATAAACATGCCTAAGAGAATTTAAATGAAATAACTAAAATTTAATACACAAAATAAAACGTATAAGGAATCATATATAATATGGCCATTTGTATCCTCTTTTATTTGTGTATTAATTCAATCAAAGAGGGCTTAGAAAGAGTTTAAATAGCCCTAAAAGAGGGTTCAAAATGTCCAAATAACTCAAAATAAGCCCAAATTGTGCAAATACCCAAAAGAGGCCCAAATTAGAATCAACCCATATAATGTTTAAAATATTTTTTTAAAAAAAACCACATTGGGCCTGATTTTGGTACAAGGCCTGCTAGGGTTTCAGAAACCCTTGCAGCCTGCACCCTGGGGGTGGCCACCACCGCCCTTCACTTTCTGCGTTGGTCACCGACTGGTGGCCGGTTCCAAATCTTACGATGGGGGCGGTAATGCTGCCCCCTGTGAACTGCGACATGCGCCAGCGGTGCCTGCTCTGCTGACAAGGGCGGCATGGCACCGCCCCCTGTGTTTTGATGAGGTCAGTGCCCCGCTGCCGCTCTTAACCGCAACAGGAACCTGTAGGCACCTGCTTTATTCGACAGGAGCGGTAGGGCGTCGCCCCCTCTTAACCACAACAGGAACTTGAAGGCGCCTGCTTTATCCTAACGGGGGCGGCAGTGCGCCCCCTCCGACCCACGTCAGGCGCCGATGGCACCTGCTCTTCCTACGGTGCGGCAGGGCCACCCCCTTTCCCAACCGTGTCAGGCACCGGCGTATTGCTGGTGCTGATCTTCTTGATGGGGGTGGCAGAGCCACCCCCATGGTCTGCGTCGAGCGGCGGCCGATGGGCCGCCCTCGATCCAGTGTTTGTGATTTTTTTATACAGTAAAAAAATTGATTAAAATCACATAAAAACCAGATCTGAGTCCATATATATTAAAAATCATATTTTTATCAGATATATGCATGAGCATGCAAAATCTTAAGATCCTAAACATGTAGACTCTGATACCACTTGTTGAAACTAAAGAGATCTAGAACATCGCTACAAATACCAACATAAAACGGATCTAGATCTAAAAGACATGCAGAATCTTAAATCTTTACCTCCTATGATTAGGAATCATACCCGAGTCCATGACGATTCAGATGCCGTAGCGGATGATCTTCTAGATCCACACGAATCTACCGATTGAGAAATTCTTTGGCTTTCTCCCGGTTTCTCCTCTAGCGACGGGTTGTAGAAAAGACAGCTACTTTGTTCGTGTGTTCTGGGGATCACGACCACTGATATAAATAGGCTAGTCTCTTTAACCCTAGGGTTTTCGATTAGTCCCATTAACGAATTGAAGCCCACCTGTCTCTACACATAAAGGCCCACAATCTAATCGACTCATTTAAGCCCACTTAACCAACATAATGAGATCACTTACAATGGGATTTATTAATGACAGTGTAGCATATATATAATTATTTTCATTAGCCCAACATTGGATTAAGATCCATCTATGTTGGATAAGTTCCAACATGCAGTGGGCAGAGCTTCATGCTAATGGAAGCTGGGATTGTGTAGCATGATTCTTCAACATTTTGAGTCCTCAAGATTAAGAAAGCTCAGCCAGGATGAAGCTACAGTGATAGCGTGGGGGTGAGCTTGACATTTTTCTACTTAAATGGTTGTGCATTTAGTATGTGTCTACTTCTACTCTTTGTGTTTATTATATTTTTGTATACAGGTTGTAATGAGTATAAACTTTCCTCTATTAAAAACTTGTATAGAAGACAGTCTCAATGTGGGCAATTTTGAATAGTGTATCATAGTAAGGAGTGGAAACTTCTCTTTTCACCTTATATTCTTTTGTTTTTGCTTGCACATGAATGTGTAGCAAACTAATCACATTTCTAACTTAATTATAGGTGACAATGTTTTTGTGCTGATTAACTAAGCTATATTTATCCACCTTTCTGATGCTGCCAAAGTGTTCAGGTGCTTTAGGGCTTTGATGTTCTATGCTATTTAATTCCAATCTACTGTTTTAGAAACTGATGCAATACATTCAATTTCTGTGCTGATGCAATTTAAAAAAATTGCATTATGAAGGTGTATTGCAATAGCACGCCACAAACAGATTCAAGATTTGATTTTAAAAAATTTTGAATCAGCACGCCAATCTTATTTTGAATTCTTTTGATTAATCAAGGAAACAAGATCTATGAAGAAGAAGAAAAAGATAAAAAATGCGATGGGCGCACACCGCGTAGCGGATGAAGTTTCAAAGAAATCGATCGATGTACGTTATCAGGTATATTTTTGGGATGTTGAATCATGCACAACATCACATTAGGCCATGTATAAGAAGAATTGAATATCTGTTGCAACTAAGGTTATTCATTTGGTAGTTATTGTTCCATGTTTAGCTGGGGAGATATAGTGCAGTTCTATGCACGGATAATTACATTCCACATGTATATGGAAGTTTTATCTCATATTGGAAGAAGAGATGGTAGCCCAATTTAGAATACATTTTTACCGTCGTGGTAGTGTTTCTGGCGCACTGTTAAAATATTTTTCTCCAGGGCTCTTTATAAATTTATTAGGTAAGAGATATATAGTTGTTAACATTGTTTAATTTTCTAATATATGTTTGTTTATGTTAGTTCATGGAGCTTTTGTACACAAAAAAAAGACAAGACAAAACATGTGAAATGCTGAATGATGTAATGGGGGAGTCCTACATAAGTTGTGAATTTCATGTAGCTGATGGTTTTCATCATGTATTCTCCTCTTCCACGCTATTGCTAAGGATCTATTTTGGCCTGAGATATCCGAGGGTGAAGTAGGTTCATTATCAATCCATCCAAATATGACACAACTAAAAAAGGTGAATGTGGTCATAGACAATTCCTTAAGCCTTAAACAAACTTTACTTCAAATTCATTGCGTTGATCAGAAGGGTCTCCTCAATGAAATTTTGAGGACGTTGACGGACTATAATATTCAGTGAGTTATATTTTTCCAGATGACATTTTGAGTTTCCTTTGGAAGTTCTATACTCTTTTTGAATATGGATGTGGGCCAACAGTTCAAATTGACACCGGTATGATGTATCTATTTTAGCTAGACATATATTTCATAGAGCTTCCTTGATATCTTTTATGCATTCATGTATTTGTGATGACTTCATATATTCCATACTTGCTGGCTGATAGGCTAATATTGTATTTGCTTTTGTTTTATGCCTCTTTATGACAGTATATATCCTTACTGTTCATCGGAGTGCCGATTGTCATATATGTTAGAGGCTTCCTGACAAATCTTATGAAGGTAATTGTGTGCCTCTTTTTACTCTATCTTCCATGTTTTGTTTACTTTATCTTCCATGCTCAATGATTACGCTAACTGCAATCATTAGTGCTTATGCATGAAACTGATGTCCTTTGTATTTGTGCTCCATCATTTATTTGGGTTGTAGGTTTTAATTGATTTCTATATTAAAACCTCTGTAAAATTGAGCTCTTAATTGGACTGGAATAATATTAGAACACAAATTTAACTATATCTATAAATGAAGATATATTGCTTTTATGTGATGAGAAAAGTTCAAAGAGAAATTTGACTGTTTGCTACCCAAATTACATTAGAAGGAAATATATATTAAAAGTGTAGCATTTTATTATTATGTTCTCCTTAGTCAACTTCCATGGTTTCCTTATATCATTAGAAGGAATTAGACATTGAAATTGTAGTCATTTGCTGCTTTGAGAGTCGGTAGTGTATCATCTACCAATGTCGTACTTCTGTTGGCAGAGACTATGGGGAAGTACTTTCTATCATCTATCATCTTAATAAGAAAAATCTAGTGATTCGGGGTGAATATTGCATATTTTACCCCTCATCTAGCAATATTTTGTGTGTAAATGATACTTAATTGGTCCCTAATATGTTCGTATACTGTATACATCATTTATTAGAGCAACCCATTGATTTGTGCACAAAATCTAAATTTTATTAAGTATTTCTACATTTTTATATTTTCATGGCTAGGTCTCAATCTCATGATTCTAACGACTATTTATTTGTATTTTTCTGAGATCTGTGCTAATTACTGTGTATTTTTGAATGCAGAATACCAATTTAATGAAGAAATACGCTCAAAATACGAGAAATACGGTCGCAGCCCAATCAGAAGGTGACATGTGGCATCCATCCATGCGCGGCCGCTCGATCCAACGCTCCTCAGCGAAGGGTGACGCGTTTGAGTCGTAGCCGTCGATCTCAAATCGCCTGGCTCGTATTCGAGATCAACGGAATTAAGCGGCAGCGATATTGAGGGACACATGGAGCGATCTAGATGATTCCTGCCCCCATCTGACGGCCCAAATGAAAGGGAGACGCGGCTTCATTGGGATCGTCAGATCGATATCCAATGGTGGAGAATCGACCCGAAGCGAACGGAGCAAGCAGGCGACGTGGATCATGCGAGGCGGTTGGATGTGAATCGAACGGCGGAAATTATCTCCGAGCGGAGCTCGGATGCGGGCGAACGCGAGGACACGCGGCGCTCTCTCATCGAATCCTGCTGCGATCAACAGCTGACATTTTCTCCGATCGAACGAAGCGGGTTCGGATGCAATTGGGTGCGAATTTGAGACCCGATAACACACTTAAACCAGCAATGCTTGTATTTAAGGTATTCTTAGGGTTTTGCTCCGTATTCTTGGCGTATTTGGTCGATTTTGGCGGCGATTTTTGCAGAATTTTCCTGAGTTTACAGAGAGCAACCTGAGGGATTTTTCAGAGAACTTTTAGAGGAAGAAGAAGAGGTTTTCTTAGGCAAAAAGAGGGTGTTTTCGTGATATCTCTTGAACTTAATTGTTTATTTTCAATTCTATCTACTTCTATTGATTAGAACCATGTTTAATATGATGAAATCCTTTGTTATTTTCAGTATGTGTGGCTAAATTCTTATTGTGCATAATATGGTGTAGTTAGGGGACATGATGTGTATTTATTTGGTTGAATCTTCATGCTAAAATTGTTGACGTTGATAAAGTTATAGTCTTTATTTAAAATCTCCTCTTCATCTTTTACAAGAACGTGATTGAGTTGATGATCGCCCCCACGAGTGTGAGTTTTGATCTCCCCGAAAGGGAGTTTCATCTCTTATATTTAAAAGATTATAGCTTTAGCAACAACCTTATTCAATTTTGTGCTTTAATCCCCACAAGGGTATTTTTCGATGAATTTCTCTCAAAAAGAGATATCATTGAGTTATCTTTAATCAACTAAGTTAATACAAATCATAGACCCTAATGAACCCATATCATGTGCATACTTCTCATAGATATTTACATAAACGAAACTTTCTTTTACTCGAATTTTCCACAAATTAAAAACCATGATCAAACCCCATTCAAACCATCATCATCGAAATGGTTGGTCTCCTTACATTTAATCTCTATTTGATTTGAGCTTTGTGGTTGCAACAGGTTTTCTTCCGATGATTCAACATCTGGACTCCCAGATCTATATTACTTGCACTGACTCTTACGCTTGAGAGAAGCACATTTTTCGGCTAAGCACCTAGCAACTGAATATAGGTATGCTTTCCATTGCTTTGTAGTCAATGCTGATAAATGTGAACCATGCTTTGCGATGTATCCTCTGTCATTATTATTGGTTTTATTCAAGAAATCAAGTGACTTTCATTGTATCCTCTCATTGTTATTAGTTCAAAATCATCGCTTGATGAATTTTAGTTAGTTATATAATTAGTTTGCCAGAAATGTAGCTCCTTTTGATTGGAGAAATTTAATGTTTAAGGTCAGTTCCTCTTTTAATTTTGTTCAATTACACATAATTTTTAATTAAATTTTGTTGTTTAAGGTCAGTTCCTCTTTAAATTTTAATTGTGGATGTGGAATGATTTGTATGTTCTTCCATTGTTTTACACCTTTTTTGTCATTAAGGAGCTTGAATAGCCTTGATTCTTCATCTATGTTTAGTTAGATATGTTCTGATCACTAATGTAAGACATTTTGTTCAACTGAATTATACAGTTTGATGAAGCTAGCTTTTTGCTGACAAAGTGTCTTGAATTGTGATTTCTTTTTATAAAGTAGAGATCTGATGTTGATTTGATTATCTGACATTTTATTTTTTGTCCTCACTTATTGGTCAATCTATCTATCTTTAAAATGAAAGTCAGCTCGAAAGTGTTTATGGGTGTTTGTAATCATTTTTTGGGCTGAAAGTTTATTTGTAATTATGTTTTATGTGCATGTAAAATGAAGGGAGAAGATGAAGGCACCATCAATTTACTCTGCTGTTGAATGGGAAAAATGGAGTTCTGAAGTTGGGGAATTGCTCTGCTGCATTATTTGTAGTTGGAATCCACCACCAAAACTATGGTACGTCTTTAAACTATTTAGACATTAGAATACCTACATTTTCAATAAAATTGTTTAGACTATTCAGAAGTTGCAGCTTTGCTCTACTTATGAACCCACTCTCAAATCCAGTTTTGGTTAGATTATTTAGACATTAGAATACCTACATTTTCTATAACATTGTAGTTTGTTGGGCATTTAGACAGTAGAATGTTACGGATGTGTTATCATAGGCTAAAAAAATTCATCTTTTATGTATTGATCGTTTTGTTTAGTTGGTTACTTGATTTATCTTGATTCAGCTGCTATGATCCCAGTGGACTGTGAACATAACTAGGGACTGCTCAAATGGTGGTATTATTTTAGGATCTGTTTTTTTGACGTGTCACTAATCTTTACGATCCAGTGATTTTGATCTGATGCTTTGGTTTTGAATGATTTTTGTGTGCATCGACAGCTTAGAGATGAAGCCATTGGAGAGAAGGGAGAGTGAGCTAGAATGATAAAACTTTGTCTGACTATTTCTCATCATTGTATCATACGCTAAAAAATCTCTAATTTAATGGAGAAATGTTTCGTCTGAGCTTACGGGAGTGGGATTATGTTTTGTTGTCTGAGAAGAAGATGTAGATGAATGTTTTTGTTGGATCTTATGGATGGCAAACAACAATAGAAGGGGGTTGAATAGTGTTGTTTGAATTAAACTTTTTCGACAATTATCATTACACAATAAATATCCCTTCCAATGTTGCCTAAGGAACCAAGTAGAGTGATCTACGGTCCTTAATCAACACGATGATCTCAAGCTAAATATAAGACGAGATTTAAAGATCAAAAGAATAATAAAAGAGATCTCACAGCGGAATAAACAATACAATCTTTTGCAATAACAGTATTATTAACCAGGAAGTTCAAATGACATATATTATAAAAAATGGACAACTTTGCATAAAATAAATAATAAGTGACAATCACAGAAAATCACACATAGACAAGCAATTTATCCTGGTTCCCCACAACCTGGGTACGTCCAGTCCCTGACCAATACGGATCGAGATTTAATCCACTATTGCCTTAGCAATACAATTACCTAACTTCACTCTTAGGATTTCCAACGACCTAGTATTACCACCAAGATTTCCAATAACCTAGTCTTGACTATGAATTACAACACTCTTATCACCAAGGGACTACAAGTAAAAACAAATCCAATTCACCACAATAAATTAGTGGAGATTGGTTTACACGTAATAATTTTATAGCCAAGATAAATTTGTAATTGTACTTAACGTGGCTAAAGAATTTAATTCGTTCTTAGATCACACAAAGAATATGAAGGAATTCAATGTGATTTAGAATCTTATTGTTTCAAAAATCATTTGAGAATATTAAAAATCAAAGAGAAGGATTTTGAAAATAATTTGCAATAGCCAAAAATTATGATCTTAATAAGAATTATAAAAGAATATATGCAATAAGATCAGAAATTGAAAAACTATTTTTGGCTACGATGAACATTGAGAGCGATGAGAACTTTTGAGATTTTGAGAGAGTTTTTGCTTAGCTCAAGCATGATTGATAGGTTATGAAAATGTTCTCATGGGGTCTCTATTTGTAACGGTCACTTTCCGACCGTGCCTATTTTAGCGCGTAGCTGTCTTCGTGTGTGTTTTGTGTATTTGATTTATTATTATTATTCTCCATTGCTCGGACGCACGATCGAACACCGTACTCTCGACCCTCTCGGAGGCGCGAGCTCCCTGATACTTTCCTTGTAATTTTTGGACTTCGAGGACCTAATTACACATCCCATATTAATCTTTTAAAAACATTCATTTAATTTTTATTAAATCCAGAAGAGGTCTGTGCGTTTTTTTAAAAACCAACTTTTAATTATTATAAAATTTAAACCCTAACTTATGGATTATCTAAAAATCTTAACCCTTTGATAAAATCTTAACAAAATCAAAATCTTTAATGATTTTTTTAAAAACAAATCGAAAACGAATCCTGTATACGTTTTTTTTTGCAAAAGAAATCAAATCCTTTTCTCTTTCAACCCTTAAGGCTTCAGACTGTTAGCTTTTTTTTGGAGTATTAAAATCAAATCTTTGAAAATCTAAACCTATAAAAGAAAAATCATACTGAACCTATACCTATCCTAACTGACCCCACGTACACCTCCCTCTCCTCTCAAACTGTTCCCTACAAAATCAAACCGTATCATATGCCAGCTTCATGTGGGAACTTCTTCTTTCAGCCGCAAACAAACCCAACAGCTCCACCTATTTTAAACCCTAGAGGCCGAAGCTACTTCTCCCCAAAACCTTGCCTCTTCACTTCCCTTTCAACCCCGAGGTGCTGGCCATCAACTCCAGCTCCTCTCAGCCCTTTCCCGCGTACAACCAGTTTCGTCCCCGTGCAACTCAGTTTCGCCCACTCCTGACTACTTCGAGCAACTTACCACGCTTGCCCAGCCCCCTGTTTTCCAAGGCCGCGCAAACCCCTCTGCCCCGAGCAACCCCTCGCCTGCCGTTCATCCACCGCGTGCATCCCAGTCTACTCTCTTCTCTCCCTCTCCCTCAAGTTCCGACCAACTCCGGCGCCGCAAACCATCACTCTGTGGTCCTCTCGTCGTTCGGGTCCGACCGCCTCTCCAGCCCGCGTTGCCCTCTCTTCCCAGGCCGCCAGAGAAGTGAGAACCCCCTGAACTGCCGACCTCCTTCACTGTCGCTGCCCAAGTCCTCTACTCACACCTTCAATACACCGGCATAAAACACGTAAGTCTGGTTAAAACAGCATACAAGTTGTAAATTATATTAATATAATATTAGGTGGTGATGTATGTTAGTTTGTTAAAGAAATCTGTAGGTTAGTTTTCAGTATGTATGTATGTTAGTTTATAGTACGTAGGTTAGCAAATGTTATGATAATAAGTCAGTTATTATAATG
>CM061142.1:293131653-293203892 GCA_030789695.1 Scilla litardierei | reverse complement strand
TGACGTCGTTTGGAAAGACCATTGTGTTCTGGTGTATGGAGCGGTGTAGTAAGATGGGATATGTCATTGGTGAGAGAAATCTATTAAGAACTTGATATTCATCACTATTATCTAAATATCAAATAACAATTCAGTGGTTAAATTGGTTTCTGACGAAGGCCTTAAAGCGCACAAAAACATCATATACATGGGACGTACATCTAAGTGGAAATATCAAATATACGATGTATAATGATCAATAAAACTAACATAGTATTGAAACTATTAATGAAATAAAGATGAAAGATCCATACATTAGAAAATATTAGTTCATGCAGATGGGATGATATTAAGGAAGCTGAAGAAGAAAATTTTATGGCTTTTATCATATGAACATGCATTACAATGCGTTAAAGATGATAACATAGTAGACAATGGTAAAAAAAACTTGGAAACAATATTTTTCATAATAAGAAATGATGGATGACCTAGTCTAGAATGCTACTCTGATGAAATGGTCAGACACTGGAAGAAGAAAGCAACGGTAAAGTGTAACAGAAGGGGATGAAATCGGCCACTCATATATGTCATCCTTAGGTTCACCCATCAAAAGGATTGTCCCTGGGTTTAAAATGCTTCATCTAAAAAGCAAAGGGTGAGAATTCAATAGAAACATGACCATTAGTGCAAAATTGTTAAATTGAAATTAAATTCTTTTTCGTGGAAGGTACACAAAGGCCATTTTGCAAAGAAAATGGGCTAAGTATGGTGGTAGAACCAGTATGGATAATGTGAAAGTTGGATCCGTCACTGATCATGACACCAGCAAATCCTTGATAGGGGCTATGAATAGAGAGATTGTTCAAGTCAGACATAACATGATGAGATGCTCAGCTATCCAATAGCAAAGTGAGAGTAGTTCGGTTGCCGAGAATAGTATGATTGTCTCCCAGTTGCCAGTGTATGGAGGAGCGATATCCTTGATTATTGATTAGTGATAAGCCGAAACATCTGGCATCATTTGGTAGTGTGTCCTTGAATATTGCATGCTTGACAATGACCTAAACAAGGTTTGGTTTGGCATTGATCGTGAGGTGAAAGGGTAGTGGTAGGGCCTAATTATTACTGATTATTGGTTGGTGGGTGCTAATTTAGATGATTCCGGCTGTTGGATTTCATATTGCTGATAGTAATAGAGAAGATGGTTATGAGGTTTGAAGAGGTGCCTCTTTATTGATAAGTTTCTCATGGAACTCAGTAAAAGAAGTTGGCACGCACAGTTATTAATTGCATCAATGATGGATTTGTACGCATCACTAAGTCCTTCAAGAACATGATCAATGAGATCATCATCAGCAGATGGCTTCTGTAAAAGAGCAAGTGTATTGGCACAAGTCTTGATCGCCTGCATATATTTAATAATTGATTGTTATGCCATTGTGTATGGGTATCATCATTGGTGGAGGAGGCAATCGTATTGCAAACCATTGAGAAGATTAGTGAAGAAAATACACCTAAGAAGATTGGGCTCTTGAAACCATATTGAGATAGAGAGAGGAATATTGAGAAACAATGGCTTGCTTTTCATTGAATAAAGGTTGGATATGACCTAGCACATCATCATGGAGTGCCCCAATACTGTTGGTAAAGAAGAAGGATGGATCCAGATCAATTTACGTCGACGACAGAGAACCAAACAAAGTGACAGTGAAGGATAAGTAACCCCCTTCCATGCATCGATGATTTCTTTGACAAGCTTGGGAGATGGAGCGTCTTTTTGAAGTTCGACCTGAGGAGCAGTTACCACCAGCTGAAGGTTAGGTGGGAGGATATGCATAAGATCTCATTCAATACTAGATATGGACAGTACAAATTCTCGGTAATGCCATTGGGAGTGACCAATGCACCGACAATATTCATGAACTTTATGAAGCAAGTGATTTACGAGTATCTAGATAAATTCGTAGTAGTCTTTCTTGATGACATATCGGTATATTCAAAGAGTGATCAGAAGTACACATCACATTTGAGGACAGTGCTATAAACCTTGAGGTGACACCAACTATATGCTAAGTATAGCAAATGTGAGTTCTGGCTGAATAAGTTGGGTTTTCTAGGCCATGTGGTGTCAGGAGAAGGAATTTCAGTAGATCCACAAAAGATAGCTGTCGTTCAGAAGTGGCCAACTCCTAAGACAGTGTTAGAGATTCTGATTTTTCTGAGATTAGCTGGTTATTAAAGAATATTCATTCAAGATTTTCGAATATTGTGGAGCTCATGACCTGATTGACACGAAGGACGTGATGTATGTTTGGACGAGAGCTTGTGACGAAGAATTTCTGGAGCTGGAGAGGAGATTAACTATCGCACCAGTGCTTATTGTTCTAGATCAGATGGGAGGTTTTAAGGTATTTTGTGATGCATCCGGCAAAGGTCTTGGGTGTGTACTTCATCAATTTGATGGGTTATAGCTTATGCATCAAGACACCTGCAGAACCATGAGAAAAACTATCCCACTCAAACTTGGAGTTGGAGGCCATTATTTTTGCCTTGAAGATTTGGAGGCATTGCCTACTCGGAGTTCGTGTGAATGTATACATGGTCCATTAAAGTTTGAAGTACATCTTCACATTGAAGGACCTCAACATACGACAACGGTGATGGATTGAGCTGATGGCAAACTATGATGTTGACCTTCAATAATACCCTAGGAAGAGCAATGTCGTTCCTGATACACTTAGCCGACTTCCAGTGGTGCTGACCCTTACGACTCAGTGGAGACTCCAACAGGAGATTCGAGAGTTGGAGATAGATCTGATTCTAACATGGCTGACTTCTTCATTGATGTACCTTCAAATACAGTCCACCTTGGTAGACATGATCAAGGCTGCATGGGCAGGTGATGCGAAACTACAGAGGATCAGGGAGTTGGTGATGGCTGGACAAAGACTAGAGTTCGAAGTACCTTTCTTGAGTTTTTGCAATAGACTTTGTGACGGCCCGTATCCATCTGTACGCGTATAATCGTATTCTACATATTTTCATATATTAAAAGTATTTTAAAATAGTTTGTTAGGAGTTTAATATCAAAATTGGTTTCTAAATCCTTTATAAAAATTATTTTTGTGTCACCAAAATAGTTATAGCCTATTTTAGTAAATTCGAGTACCATCCAATACCTTTAAATAATTTATATAATAATTTATATTTAATTATTACCGATATAGCCATATCAATTATTTTTCTATATAAACACTATCAAAATGATTTCAAACTTCTATAATGTGATTTATGGTCATTTAGTGCTCCCAATATTATTTTCGTAATTTTCTGGAGTCAAATCGACCTTTAACCCGCAAACCCGCGACCTAAACGTTTTGGCTCAAAACTCGTACTATTGTACCTCAAATTCTGAAATGGACTTTGTGTCCATGATCCTCGCGACGATACGAACGCGTGTCATTTTTTCTGGAATTTTTCAGAGTTATCTGTGATTAATGGGTATTTTGGTAATATTATACTATTACTAATAACCGTTAATTAATTACTTTCACTATTACAGTTTTACGTTACCCTAATTACCTATCCTAATCACTTATGTAATCCGATTACAGCCCATGTGTTTCATACTGATCACTCCTTATTTTACACCCTTTTCCCGCATGTTTGCATGCCATTTTGATCGCCCAAATCATGTTTTTCACGATATATCGACGATATTGCGATGCTTTTCACAATTTGTTGTTTTTGTCGCATTTCAGGTGATTTGGCGCGATTAGGAGTGATCTCGAGATGCGTGTAATCTAGACGGCCACCGACGACCTCCCCGAGGGGTATTTTGCTGTTGGAGAGGAGCGGAAGAAGAATGGACGTCGCCGGAGCGACGAGGAGGCCAAAACGACCAGTTTGGGCATTTTTTGTGTCCCACTCGGCCGAGTGGAGGAGCCACTCGGCCGACCAGCGAGACACTGCTCGGCCGACCCGTTCAGACACGACTTCCATGTGTACTCGGCCGAGTGACGGAGACCACATCGGCCGAGTGACGATACCACGTCCGCCCGAGTGGCGCCCAGACGAAGGCCCTCAAAAAGACCGAAGTTACTGTTTTTCGGCCATCTGAGCTTCAGAAGACCCACTCGGCCGAGTGGTAAATCCCGTCCGCCCGAGTGAAGTGAAGCCATCGGCCGAGTGACGACAACTCACTCGGCCGAGCCACCCCCGAACTGAAGACCCCTGAAGTCCCCGACTTACTGGAAAATTGACAGGGTTTTCACTCGGCCGAGCGACTTTTGTCACTCGGCCGAGTGCGATGCGCTGCCTGTAGCGAAATTTGCGGAAAACAGGCTGTGCAGGGGCGTTTTGGTCAGGATTTTTAGACGATTTTTGGGGCTATTTAAGCTCTGTTTTTACCCTAGTTTTGGGACCCACCTCTCAGATTTTTTGCAGCTTTTTGAGTCTACTTTTTAGCTTTATTAATTGTGATTGGTGAAGAGAAAAACTTGGATTTTTGTTGGGTTGATTGAAGATCTACATTGGTTTGCACTTCTCTTCCACAAAAACTCTATTTTTATTGTTTATATCATAGTTGTGATGAATTCCATTGTCTATTTCTTTGCCAATTATTGTGCTATTGCTATGATTAGTGAGTAGTCTCCACGTCTTGGGGCATGGGGATGAACCCTACGAGCCCAATTTCGTATTTGTGTTGAATTGGTAGGAATTGAGCCAGGATTGTTATTAGGGATTAGATTGGGATCGAATTACTACGGATAGCTAGGTATTCACATCAATTGGGATTTGCAAGAGATTGGATCCCAATTCGATGGGAAGCCCTAGAAATCCGAATTGGGTTGGAGTCGGATTTTCGAAGTATCGCTTTGCAAGAAATTGGACCGATGCTAGGATCTCCGGTTGCAATTCCGTGCCGATACCCGTTTGCAAGAGATTGGACGGGTAGGAACTATCCTAATCTAGATTGTGGACCGAGTTTGCAAGAGATTGGGCTCGGTGCGCAATTGGACGATGATGTTGATCCTAATGCTAGCTTCCCTAGGCTAGGGTTTGCAAGAGATTGGACCCAAACCCAGGATAGCTATAGACCGGTAACAGCGCGAGAGCGTGAGCCTGGTTCCACATTTAGTTGCAACTAGTTCATCCGAATTCTCATCCTAGCGATTTCGATACCGGCAAACCACAATTGTGAAATACGGTGAGTAGTGGGGATTCCCCATTCCCTAGGCGTTCTCTATTTGATTTGATATTTTGCACTTTTGTCTGACGATTGTGACAGGATCGCCCAAGGCAATTATCCCTCTGAATAGCCAGGTTGATTAGGAGCAAGCACGGTCATTCGTCCTCCCTGTGTTCGATACCCGCTCGCCGCTATACCGTGCGCTTGCGGTAAAACTACAACCGTCGCCTCGGGACGTGTACGCCGGGGCGCGATCAAGTTTTTGGCGCCGTTGCCGGGGAGGCGATTGCGTTTGATTCTTTTTCACCCTAGCTATTCTTTTTCTTTTTATTATTATCATTATTTTTATTTCTTATTTCTTGCCTAACCCTTCCACGGTATTAATCATTTCTTTGAAACTCTGTTTCCCCTGTGCATGAACACGAGATCTACGGCGGACACAGAAGACTTATTATTTGATCCCGAGATCGAACGTACCACGCGGAGACTTAGAGCGGAAAAGAGACAAGATCCGGAAGGGAGGTATATGACCAACCCGGAAACTCCTGAAGAATTGGCGGCAAGGATGGCAAGGATAATCTCGATTCGAGATAGGCTTCGGCCTATGACTTCTTCTACCACCTCGTCCATTGCCATGCCGGGGTTGGCGGCCGACAAGAACTTCGAGCTAAAGACTGGATTGGTGGTGTTGATGCAACAAGACCCATTTCATGGGAACGCACATGAGAACCCCCACTACCACATCCAACTATTCTTGTCAAAGTGCGCCACATTCCAGATGCCGGGGGTCTCCAACGACGCTATCAGACTGCGCCTCTTCCCCTTCACGCTTAAGGACAAGGCACTCTATTGGTTGAGGACGCAGGCTGACGGAGTCTTCACTACTTGGGACGAGTTGGCAAGCGCATTTATTGACAAATTCTATCCGCCATCCAAGACGGTGAAGATCCGGAGCGCTCTCATGTCCTTCAAGCAAGGACCACAGGAGACGCTCTATGAAGCTTGGGAGCGATTTAAGGATTTGCAGCACCAATGCCCGCACCACAGTATAGAGGACTGGGAGCTAGTTCATAGCTTCTACAACGGTCTCCAACCGGGGACCAAACAAATTATTGATGCCGCGGCGAATGGTGCAATCTTGTCAAAGACTCCCGAGGAAGCTACGGCCCTAATTGAGGAGATGGCCTCAAATAACCAACAGTGGGGCGATGAGCGAGGACACTCCACATCCTCCTTAAAGCCAACTAGCATCTACGAGGCGAAGGCCGTAGCAGAGCTCATGAGCAAATTTGATTCTCTCCACAAGGTGGTGGAGAGATTGGAGAAATATATCACGGAGCCCCAAGGAAGCCCATCCACCTCCGCACCGACCAACCAAATGTGTGATTGGCAAGACCAATCTCAAGTCATGTACTCGGGAGGAGAGCAAGGAGAAGGATCCTTGGAGCAAATACAATATGTTGCGGGGAACCAAGGGTATTGGTCCAATCCGGCCGCAAGAAATCATCCGGGATTCTCCTACGCCAACAATGAAGGAACCTTGAACCCGCCACAACCACCGCCTCAACAAGCTCGACCACCACCACCCCAACAACAAAACTATCCACCGAGGGGGCCTCCGCAACAAAACTTTCCACCGAAGCAACAAGTCCCACCGTATAGGCCTCCCGGATACAACCAAGGGTGGAGGAATCAAAATCAAAACCCTCCACAAGCTCCTCAACGAACCGACTTCGAATCTAGAGTGGAGGCGTTCATGGTCGAGCAAAATAAGGTGAATGCTACTTTGAAGGCGGGGCAAGAATCTCTCAATACCGTAGTGGCTCAAATATCGGAGCAATTAGCGTTGCTCAACCGGAACACTCAAAGATTACCGGCGCAACCGGAGCAAAACCCACGGGGCAACACGGGCCACATCAACGCCGTAGTTGCCGTCACTACTAGAGGCGGGAAGGACACCACCCCCGCCATGATTCCTATTGAGGAGGCCGTGGAGGAAAGCTTGGAGCCGGTTGAGCCGGTAGTTGAGGTTGATAAGGAGAAGGAGCCACAAGACAAGGAGAAATCTAGGGCGGAGCGATTAATTGAGGAAAGGCGCTTCATGCCACCGGTCCCATTCCCCCAAAGACTAGCGAAAGCAAAAATGGAGAAAAGGCTAGCGAAATTCCTCGAGTATCTAAGGGGAGTTAGCCTCAATATTCCCTTCCTCGACGCCATCGTCGAGATCCCCATGTATGCTAAATTTTTGAAGGACTTGATTTCGGGGAGGAAAAGGAAGGAGAAGATAATGCTAGCCGAGGAGGGCTCTTGGTTCACCAAGAGAGAGAAGGAGCCGGCAAAATTTAAAGATCCGGGGAGTTTTCGGATTCCTTGCACTTTGGGTGGCGTGCCTCTTCAAAAGGCGTTGGTCGACCTTGGGGCTAGTGTGAGTCTCATGCCCCTCTCCATGTTCTTAAAGCTTAACACCGGGACAAAGTTGAAGCCCACCGACATGCGCATTCAATTAGCCGATGGCCGGATAACAAGGCCGGTGGGGATCGCCGAGGACATCCCACTTCAAGTCCCGGGTGGAATATGCTTGCCATGTGACTTCGTCATCATGGACATTAAGGAGTAGGGAGACACCTCATTGATACTTGGACGCCCCTTCCTCGCCACCGCTGGAGTCATCGTCGACGTGCGCGAAGGAACACTTACTTTAAACGTCGGCAACATCGAGGTGGAGCTCCACATTCCTAAGGCAATGAAACACATGCCTTACCACGAGGAGCTTGATTACATGGATCTCCTTGATGAGGTGATAGAGGAGGCGATTCCTCACTCAATTGGTGCCCTTTTTGATGAAGAATTGGATAAAGGCCCGGATTTAGGCCATGAGGACAATAATGATGATTCCCCCGACTTCTCCGCTGATGAAGATGAAGGCGACGCTGATGTCGCAAGGATTCGAGAGCTCTGCAAGCTCTCGAAATCAAAGTCTCCAAAGAAAGCTCCGCCGGTACGGAAATCGGCATCGTCGGCTAAGCCGTTGACCGGGGCAAATGCTAGCTTGGGGGAGCCTCCCCCCAACACTATTCGAGATAGGAGACCACCGCGGGAGAACGCTTCGCCGCCACGTCCGAATCCAAGCGCGCTCCCCGGAAAGTTTGACGGGTGCATCTCATATGCACCAAACATCCCGCATTGATTGAAAATTATAGGGGGTCGAGCTCACGACCTAAAACGAGCGCTTGTCGGGAGGCAACCCGACGGTTTTTGCTTTATTTTCGCTTTTTCTTTATTTTCGTTTTAGAAATTTTTAGTGTTTTGAGTCATCCGATCAAAATTTTGCGATAACTGGTCCTATTTTTCTTGACAGGAGAGGAGATAGGTAGATCATCATGAGGAGGTTGAACGAGACGATGAGGAGCGCCCTAAGAAGGCGTTCGACGCTTAGGAGGAGCATGAAATCGACTGGAGGAAGAAAGACGGAGTTTAGAGTCTAAACGAAGACAAACAGCAGAATGCAAGGCTCACTCGGCCGAGTATACTAGTCACTCGGCCGAGTACAGAAGTTCGTCCGGCCGAGCCGCTCACGAACAAGGGAAGTCTGCTGTACCCAACTCTCTGTCTATTTTCCTCATTTCATTATAACTGCTACTCGGCCGAGTATATATATTCACTCGGCCGAGTGAAACAGACACCCTCCTTGGGCGAGTCATGCCGAGTAGCTTGAGTCACTCGGCCGAATGGATTTACTCCACTCGGCCGAGCCTGGCAAGGCCACTCGGCCGAAGCGATATCGGGGAGAAATTTTTATTTGCCTCGCTCGGCCGAGTGATCACGTCACTCGGCCGAGTCGTAACTTTTTAATATAAAGCCAAAGGGGGAGGCGCAGTTTTCGAAAACAAAAAAAAACCCTTTCGCCCGCGCCCCCTCAGCTTCCCCTCGCCCGATCAGCCTCGCCCAACATCCACTCGTCCGCGCGCGCCGCCGCTCGGCCTGCCACCGCCGGCCGACCGCCGCCGCCACCCGCCCGAGTCGCCGCCGGCAACCCCCGTCTCCGATCACCTCCGGTTCGCTTATTTTCACCATTTTCTTCTCCTTTTGCGTAGTTTTTGAGGATCCGTGTATCAATCGAACCCCTAACCCGAATCAAGTCACATATCTATCTGTTATACCCCTATTGCTCCATACATTTTGATTATTACTCGCTGATATCGCTTTTCCATGCGCAGGTTGCTTTTTGGAGCTTAGGGGAGCTCAGGGGAGCTTCTACGGGCTGCTTAGGACTTCGTGGAGGCGCGGACTTCGCACGCTTCCACTACTTAGCACTCGCGGCATGTTTGGGTAAACTCTTTCCACTCTTTGTGCACACGCCGCACTTTTCACTTTTTCGGCGCGCGCTCGGGGCAGATATGCCGCCCCGGACACGGCCGCGGTCGAAGAGAGCTTCCGCCAAGCGGAAGCGGTCGGATGATGCCGGCTCCTCCCACGAGTTGGAGGACTCTCCTCCACCGTCCCCCACACACCCCGCACACCCCGCACAGCCTGCAGGCTCCGCACACCCCGCACAGCCTGCAGCGCACCCACAGCCCGCACAGCCTCTCCCCGCCGATCCACAGCCACCACCACCGGCTCCACTGGTCGGGCCGCTCGGGATTACGTTCCGAGACGACGCACACCGCGCCGTCTTCGAGCGTATCTCCCAGCGCTCGATCGTACCCTCCAGGTTCGCACACCTCGCTGACCTAGGACGCCTGGGGGTACTTGAGGGGATGCTCACGTTGTACGACAACGTGGGCTGGCGAGATTTTTTCCAGGTGTCGGCGGATACTTTTACCCGTCCGACACTTGAGGTTTTGAGTTCGATCGCCCGGACCGATGAGGGATGCTCATTCCGGTTCATGGATCGAGAGTGCCAGGTCACTCTCGATATGATGAGAGCATTTTTCTCTTGGCCCGTAGTCCCCGCAGCCGATCGCGGTTATGGCCCCACACATATCCCTCCACCCTCTTTCGACGCCGGTGCCTTCTGGGCACGTATCACGGGTCTCCACGCCGCCTTTGACCCTAGTAGGGCCAAGGCCTCGGCCATCGTACATCCCTGCCTACGCATTGCCCAGCGCCTCATGACGACTACCTTTTTGGCCAGATATGAGCCGGGCACGATGTCTACGCCAGAGCTTTACATGCTCTATGCGATGACACGTCCCAGAGCTCTGTCTAGGGATGGAGATGAGCTTGTCCCCGCCGTCGTGATCGATATCACGGCATGGTACTTAGACCGCATCATTGTATCGGTGGGCGCTCGCTCACCGATATGCTGCGGCGGCCTGATTACCCTGCTGGCTCTTATGACCGGCGAGGATTTCCCCGACGACCTGCGACGCGTTCCGGGCCCCACTTCCTTGTCGATAGACGTTATGGCCCGGATGAAGATGCTGCGTCCGCACGGTGAGCGTCACTGGGTCTGGTTGCACGGCCCCTATGGGGCCGATTACATGATTCTCCCGAGCCCTGCTCGGACCCTGATTGCACCGGCCCACGTTGACTGGCTCCCAGATATGGATGTCCTCATCCCCGCCGCCTACGTGCTCGAGGCCGAGGAGGCCGAGCAGGGCCCCGCTGCCCACGCTGCCCAGGCTGCTCCCGCAGACCCTGCTGCGCACCCTGCCGAGCCTGCTGCCCACCCCGTCGACCCTGTGGCCTCTCAGCCTGTTCCTGACGTTTCCACTGCTCTTGACACTTCTGTCCCTACCTCTGCCTGTGTCGAGAGTACTTTTGCTGAGCCCACTTCCACCACTGTCACCACTTCCGAGGCTGTCCCCACCACTCCCGCTGCCACCTCCGGCCCTCTGTCCGTGGAGCCTCTTTGCTCCGCTCTCCCCCAGCGCCCGCAGACCTTTGTTGAGAGTGGAGAGCCCTCGTTCGCCGCGGTCGTGGAGACCATGGCTAGCATGATCTCCGCTGGGATTGCGCCTTTTGGTCCACACACTTCCGCCCCAGCGGGAGATTCCTCTGTCTCCACAGCTGCCGTATTCTCCGAGAGCGTCGTGGCGTCTGTCCACACTTCTGTGCCACCGACCTCACTAGCCGCCTCGCAGCCGCTTTTGTACTCTTCTTCCGCTGCCGCTGCCTCCACTTCTCACCGCCCGCCCCGGCCTCACACTGAGGCCCGGCCCACATTTCCTGGCACGGCACCTTTTGTCCCATTCCCTGCTGAGCCCGTTACATACTCCACACGCGTACGCCAGCCTCGCCCTGCGCAGCCTAGACCGGTGCGTCCCTCTGCACCACCCCCGCCCGACACTGTACTGCAGAGCATACGTGCTCTTGAGGTGGCGGTGAGTGGTCTTAGAGGAGACCTTCGGACCCTGTCCTCCACCGTCTCTACGATGGCTGGACGCTTTGACCTGATCCCTCAGATCCACTACTGCCTGACACAGATCTTAGAGCGTCTCCCGCGCGTACCCCCACCCACCCAGCAGGTTCCCACACACACTCCCACACACGCTCGACCTGCTTCCACTCCCACGCCCACCCCAGCTCAGCAGCCTACACCACCACCACCACCCCCTCCGCCTCAGGACGGAGACGGCGCGGCACCGCCTTCTTAGGCACTCTTGATGCCTTTATCCATTCCTGACGTTGTGCTGCCCGTCTCTGCTGGGTCCTGATGTTTTTTTTGTCCACCCCCCCTCCTCTCACTTATTTTGGGATTATATTTTTGATCATATCTTTATGATCATATCATATCATATCTACTTGGGATTCTCATTTTGATCACATCTATATATATCTTTTTGGGAGAGAGGGAGCGTTTTTGGTACTATATTTATTTTCATATCACTCCTGTCCGTGCATGCATCATGTCCGCATCATATTTTTTTTTTCATTTCTTTCTTTTTATTTTCATTTTCCATGCATGCATCCTCACTAGCCCCTCACACTTCTTGTCTCTCGGTGTGCCACACTTTTCACATTGAGGACACTGTGCCGTCTAGCTTGGGGGAGTGAGCTCTCACGTTCTTTTTCGATTTGCCACCTTTATTTTCAGTTTTTCACACCGCTTTTCACTTTTGCACTCATTTTTCGTTATTTTCCTTTTGTTTTGCCATGCATCACGTTTTCCTTACTTTCCTGTGTGCCGCATTGCATAGTTCTATTTTCCTTTTATCTTTACTTCTTCCTTTTTTCATCTCATGCTAGAGATGAATTTTCTGTGATGATGTCTACGTGGAGTTAGCTTATTCTATATGCATGCTATATTTGTCGTGTCTTAGATTTCATTTCTGATATCATATGCTATGACTCGCTTGCATTTAGAAATAGGAGCCCACACTTTTTCCTCATGAAAATGGATGAAATTTTATTATTAGCTGAGCCTGAATATTCATATGTATGCTATCACAGAAAACACACCAAGATTCACGCATTGAATGCCTATATCTGGAGTACTGACTTCTTTTCCTTTATCACTTCTATATGCATGAATTGTACACTTCACTTCCGGATGATTGAATGATGGTTAGCTATGATATATCTGGATTAGTTAGCTTTTTTGTGATCGAAACTGAGTAGATTAGATTACCCTGCTGAAGTTGTCGTGCATGTCTTATAGAGTGAGCCGAGAGTTATATTTATTTCTTTCTCCACAAATCTTGAACATCATTTCTCTACTTTTAAAATCATTGGTGAATCTCCCCTTAGTGATTCTATTTTATGGCATTTCCCCCGTTATTAATTCCTAGCTCCAAACCTCTTATTCCAAAAAAAAAAATATAATAAAAGAGAGAAGAACATTCTCGTATATCATTATCTCTCTTTGAGTTGGGATCATTGTATAGATGAAAAAAAAAGAGAAAAAAGAAAAAAAAAAGAAAAGAAAAAAAAAAGAGAAAAGAGAGAAAAGAGGAAAAATCCTCAATAAAAGATCCCATCTCGCTTATTTTCTTTCTTCTTTCTCTTCTTTGCCTTTGGAGCTATATAAAAATGGGGATGTAAATATTTTTGTCCCACCACGCTTATAGATAAGCTTGGGGGAGGAGATCCATTGATGTGTGAGAGAGCGACTACTTGACATTGCACGACAACCTAGGCTAAGTAATATTCTATACTCGGTGAGATTGTTTCTAGCTTTACGAAATCCAGAAATCTAAGCCTAGCATTCATTTCATGAAACCCATACTTTTCTATTCTCTCTATTCTATGATGTGATACTCTTATACTCCAGATAGAAAGCGTTCAATTGAAAAGTGTGTGATCTGAGACTTGTATACCGCTTTAGATGATTCAGGCGATGTTAATTTTAAAATCATTCCGTTTTTCATGATTATACCGTTGTTCGTGGGTTTTCTATTTTCTACTTGCACTATTCTACTATGATATCAAAATGAGATTCTTTGACATGTATTTCTCACTCGGTGCATGCTATAAGAGTAGGTGAAACCCACGTCCTGAGAAAATGATCTAGCATCCTACCTCTTCTTTCTTTCTTCCTTTATTTTCGTTTGGTTTTCATTCTTCTTCGTTTTTCATTTTTTCTTCGTTTTTCGCCGTTTTCGTTTTCCAAATCCACCGGGTTCGCTTTTTACTTATCTTCCTCGAGGACGAGTAAGAGGCAAGCTTGGGGGATTTTGATCACTCCTTATTTTACACCCTTTTCCCGCATGTTTGCATGCCATTTTGATCGCCCAAATCATGTTTTTCACGATATATCGACGATATTGCGATGCTTTTCACGATTTGTTGTTTTTGTCGCATTTCAGGTGATTTGGCGCGATTAGGAGTGATCTCGAGATGCGTGTAATCTAGACGGCCACCGACGACCTCCCCGAGGGGTATTTTGCTGTTGGAGAGGAGCGGAAGAAGAATGGACGTCGCCGGAGCGACGAGGAGGCCAAAACGACCAGTTTGGGCATTTTTTGTGTCCCACTCGGCCGAGTGGAGGAGCCACTCGGCCGACCAGCGAGACACTGCTCGGCCGACCCGTTCAGACACGACTTCCATGTGTACTCGGCCGAGCGACGGAGACCACATCGGCCGAGTGACGATACCACGTCCGCCCGAGTGGCGCCCAGACGAAGGCCCTCAAAAAGACCGAAGTTACTGTTTTTCGGCCATCTGAGCTTCAGAAGACCCACTCGGCCGAGTGGCAAATCCCGTCCGCCCGAGTGAAGTGAAGCCATCGGCCGAGTGACGACAACTCACTCGGCCGAGCCACCCCCGAACTGAAGACCCCTGAAGTCCCCGACTTACTGGAAAATTGACAGGGTTTTCACTTGGCCGAGCGACTTTTGTCACTCGGCCGAGTGCGATGCGCTGCCTGTAGCGAAATTTGCGGAAAACAGGCTGTGCAGGGGCGTTTTGGTCAGGATTTTTAGACGATTTTGGGGCTATTTAAGCTCTGTTTTTACCCTAGTTTTGGGACCCACCTCTCAGATTTTTTGCAGCTTTTTGAGTCTACTTTTTAGCTTTATTAATTGTGATTGGTGAAGAGAAAAACTTGGATTTTTGTTGGGTTGATTGAAGATCTACATTGGTTTGCACTTCTCTTCCACAAAAACTCTATTTTTATTGTTTATATCATAGTTGTGATGAATTCCATTGTCTATTTCTTTGCCAATTATTGTGCTATTGCTATGATTAGTGAGTAGTCTCCACGTCTTGGGGTGTGGGGATGAACCCTACGAGCCCAATTTCGTATTTGTGTTGAATTGGTAGGAATTGAGCCAGGATTGTTATTAGGGATTAGATTGGGATCGAATTACTACGGATAGCTAGGTATTCACATCAATTGGGATTTGCAAGAGATTGGATCCCAATTCGATGGGAAGCCCTAGAAATCCGAATTGGGTTGGAGTCGGATTTTCGAAGTATCGGTTTGCAAGAAATTGGACCGATGCTAGGATCTCCGGTTGCAATTCCGTGCCGATACCCGTTTGCAAGAGATTGGAAGGGTAGGAACTATCCTAATCTAGATTGTGGACCGAGTTTGCAAGAGATTGGGCTCGGTGCGCAATTGGACGATGATGTTGATCCTAATGCTAGCTTCCCTAGGCTAGGGTTTGCAAGAGATTGGATCCAAACCCAGGATAGCTATAGACCGGCAACAGCGCGAGAGCGTGAGCCTGGTTCCACATTTAGTTGCAACTAGTTCATCCGAATTCTCATCCTAGCGATTTCGATACCGGCAAACCACAATTGTGAAATACGGTGAGTAGTGGGGATTCCCCATTCCCTAGGCGTTCTCTATTTGATTTGATATTTTGCACTTTTGTCTGACGATTGTGACAGGATCGCCCAAGGCAATTATCCCTCTGAATAGCCAGGTTGATTAGGAGCAAGCACGGTCATTCGTCCTCCCTGTGTTCGATACCCGCTCGCCGCTATACCGTGCGCTTGCGGTAAAACTACAACCGTCGCCTCGGGACGTGTACAACCGTCGCCGGACCTATCCTAATCACTTATGTAATCCGATTACAGCCCATGTGTTTCATACCATCACCTTTTCTACGGTTAGTCAATACTAACCACCTAATATCATTAAACACATACATAAAGTTTTAATTAAGGTTGACTTAAAAGACTAATTATTAATTAATTTATTTAACGATAAATCCCTCCTCCCTCATTCACGTTGCAAACGAACCTAGCCCGAACCCAACTCCTCTCTCACCCTCACTCTCTCCCTCTCCTCAGCCTGCACCCCCCATCATCGAGCTTGCCCTTACTTCAACCTCAACCACCGCAGCCACCCCTTCGCTCGCCGTCGACCGCCGTGCGTCGATAACCGCCTCCTTCACGAAGACTCCGAGCACCCCCTTGAGCTCGTCACTTCCACTGCCGCGAGCTGCCACCGCCCTCCTCAGCTCCGACGAGCTCATCTTCTCCCCACAGCCCGACGACATCTCCACACCCCCACGGCACCGCCTCCCTCCGACTGAAGCCCCGACAACCCGTCACAAAAACCCCCCAACAGAATCGAAGCCTGCGGCTTCAGCCCCATTCGTCGCCGCTGCCGCTGCTGCTGCCGCCCACCATAGCCAGAGACACCCCCTTGCCGACTTCTCCCGCCGTTACTCCACCGAAACGCCGCCTCCCTGCCGCCCTAGCAGCTGCATCCGCTACTGCACGTCGAGAAAGAACGAAGGAGAGGGTAATTAATAAGATACGGTAATAAATACGAGAATACGTAAATAAGCGTATTTATATATATTATATTCAAAGGGCTTGTAGAAATAAATTCATAATAAATTGTGTAGGTCTCAGAAAAACACGAAGGAAGAACCAGAAAATTCAAAACGACTAAACGGACGTAGTGGCACTGGTTTCAGTTGTCAAAAGGCAAGTACATCACCGACAATGATTTTTCAAAGATAAAACACAATAACGCTACTTTCGATTTAAAATTCATATCACAAGATTTTCACGTACACTGATATATGAGAAAAATTTGTGTTGTAGTGCTAGTTAATACGGTCATTTTGACCCCTTGTTGGAAGAATTCTGACGTACGGAAATCAAGATATAGCCCATGCATGACAGTACCACAGAATTAATGTTTATGTCGATGATATAGCCCATGGAAGAATTCTGGATTCTCGACCATGTGCGGGGTGAATCGATGTTTATGTCAATGTTTTACGAAATCAATGTTATCTTGCCAAGTAAACCTCGCTGACGGACATTTCACTTTGTTGTTTTATGAAATGTCTGTCAGGTATCGATAGTGAATTCTATGATGACAGTACCACAGAAGTTGAGCCAGTGCTCGAAGAATACGTGTAGTACCTACCCGTTGAAGATTAGACGATCACCTTCGCGATTGCACATTTATATTTGAAATAATGTAATTTGTGTACCTTGTTGATTCAGCCATACTAGGTCTATATTGTACTTTACTTTCAGATGATTTGGTATTGTAATAATGTCAATTGAATTATTTCTTATAAGTATGCAAGATCCTGCCGTTTTATTTCACAGACACGTTATTGTGTTTAAGCCAAGGAGGAAGAAAAGATTTAATAGAAAAAAGTTCTCCTCCTTGTTTTAAGCACATCGCGGGCCCGTTCGCATCCTCGCTCCCGGTAGCATGGAAAGCAGGGCATGACAGGTTTCTGTGGTGGCCCATGCAGGTCTTGCTTATGCAAATACTTTAAGAAATAATTTAGACGATATTGATATCAAAGTGTCTAATTAGAATAAATTTCTTACGAACTTACTTTGCGATTTATTTTGCAGCATGGCAGGTCGACCCAACACCCGAAATGTTAATGGAGATAACGGTGTTTCTGACCACGACCTTATAGGAGTTATTAGAAGAAATGTTGGAAATCCAACATCACCTTCTCCAACGTGAACCGCAGTCTGCTTCCTGAGGTGATGCAGGAGTTAAACAATTCCGTGAGATGCATCCTAAGACGTTCTCTGGGAAGGAAGGCTAACTAGAAGCTAAAGAATGGGCACGAAGCACTGAAGACAACTTGAGCGCTACCTGCATCCCCCAGGCTGGATGGGTAGATGTAGCAAGGCTCCAAGTAACTGACAACACCCGAAACTGGTGGGACACCGAGAAAAAACATATAATGCGGCCTATTGCATGGGCCACAATTCATGAATGGTTTGACACGAAGTATTTCCCTAAGAAGCTAAAGGGAACTTCAACAACGTTTCGTCAACTTGAAGCAAGAATCAATGACTGTGGACGAATACGATGCTGAGCTTTCCATGCTCAGTCGATTCACCCCGCACATGGTCGAGAATCCAGAAGACCATGCCTTCCAGTTCCACCAAGGTCTGAATTTCAATATCCAAGCTTCAATGATCTCTGCCGATTTGACCAGCTATGAGAAGATAATGGGAGCTTTCCGTAACCATGAGGCTGTTGACAAACATTGTAAAGCTACCAAGGAAATCGTCCGATGGAACCACCGAGGAACAACCTACAAGCCTGATGCTGCAGCTAACTTTCGGACCAAGCAGACTACTACTTTCAAGAGGCCTATTGCTCCAAACAACTACATGCCTGATGCTCCATCTAACTTTCGGACCGCTGCTCCTCTAAACAACAATCGAACCTCAATGATGTGCTACCATTGCAACCGACCAGGGTATGTTAAGAAAGACTGTCACTTGCTACTGAACCAATGCTTGGCCTGTGGATCATCGGAACACTCTGTTAAGGACTACCCACATCCCATCAACAAACAAATGACTCTGACTATGTGAGCTTCTAGAACGACATCTCGTGGACCACCCTGGCCTCCACAACAGAGGGTCTTTCAACAGGTCAGGGCAAACCAGCCAAATCAGCCAAGCACCAAGCATTCACCATGACTGTCGAAGAAGCTGAGGCTACTGAGTCAGTAATCACAGTTACCGTCTTAGTATCATCTAAACCAGCCTTAGTCTCTTTTATTTTGGAGCCTCCCATTACTTTCTATCACTAAAATTCACTGCTACACATTCTATTCATGTCGACCCCCTTTCTAATCTATGGAACATCAACACTGGGAATGGCGTAGTGAAGACTTTAGGTGGTTGTCGATCATGCCCTCTGGTAATATGTGGTCACGAGCCCTTTGCCAACTTCATGATAATCGACACGCCAAACTTTAATGCAGTATTCAAAATGGACTGGTTAGGAACTTTTTACGCTACCATCGATTGTCGCAAAAAGAAGGTAGTGTTTAAAATTCCCGACCATCCAGTGAATTTACGAGTGGGAGCCGTTTGATTGGACCTATTCAATTTCGGGCCAAGCCTATGGAGATGTTAATAGCATCTATGCTAGGTGAACTTGAGAAGCCCATGGTAGTTCGATAATTCGACGACGTATTCCCTGAAGAAATTTCAGGATTACCGCCTGATCAAGATCTCGAATTCATCATTGATCTGATGCCAAACACTCAACCTATTTCCAAAGCTCCTTATCGCATGGCACCAGCAGAATTAGGAGAACTTCGTACTCCATTAGACGACCTGTTGCAGAAAGGAAGGATACATCCCAACGTATCTCCCTAGGGTGCACCGGTCTTATTGGTCAAGAAGAAGGATGGATCGAAAAGGATGTGCGTGGACTATCGAGAGCTGAACAAAGTCACCGTGAAGAATAAGTATCCATTGTCGTGCATCGATGATATCTTCGACCAACTTGGTGGATCTCGAGTCTTCTCCAATCTAGATCTCCGAAGTGGATATCATCAAGTGAAGGTCAAGAAGGATGACATACCTAAGACCGCTTTTCGAACCAAGTATGGACACTACGAATTTGTAGTTATGCCATTTGGCGTGACCAATGCACCATCAGTATTCATGAACCTCATGAACTTAATCTTCTATGAGTTCTTAGATAAATTCGTAGTGATCTTTATTGATGACACTCTGGTCTAGTCAAAAAGTGAAGAAGAGCATCTGAACACCTGTGGATCGTATTGAAGACTCTACGTTGTCATCAACTCTATGCCAAATACAGCAAATGTGAATTTTTGCCTGACTGCGTTGCCTTTCTTGGACATGTGGTATTTGGAGATGGCATTTCAGTAGATCCTAACAAAGTTGCATCTATTAGAAATTAGCTAACACATCGGTCAGTTTTGGACATCCGAAGTTTTCTTGGATTGGCTGGCAACTGCCGTTGATTCGTCCAAGACTTCTCCAAGATTGCTGATCCCATGACCCACCTAACAAGGAACGACATCAAGTATATTTGGTCTGAAGCTTGTGAGAAATCTTTCGAAGGATTAAAAATGAAGCTGACGACTCCACTAGTTCTAATCATACCAGACAGAACTGGAGGATTTGAAGTATATTGTGACCCATCTGGCAAGGGTCTCGGATGCGTACTACATCAACATAGTCATGTTGTGGCATATGCTTTCCGACAACTGAAAATTCATGAGAAGAATTATCTGACTCAACATCTGGAGTTAGCCGCAGTCATTTTTGCTCTGAAGATTTGGAGACATTTTCTTTTGGGGGAGGAAGTGAAGATCTTCACCGACCACAAAAGTTTGAAGTATATCTTCACATCAAAGGAACTGAACATGAGATAATGCAGATGGTTGGAACTCATGGCTGATTATGACATCGACCTTCAATATCATCCTGGGAATGTTCATGTCGTACCTGATGCATTGAGTCAGCTGCCAACTATTATGATACTCACGGCTCAGAAGAGACTACAACTAGAGCTGTGAAAGATGGAGATTGAAATCATCCTACCTGGGATTGATGCTTTGTTGATGAATCTTCAAATTCAGTCTACCATCATCGATCGTATCAAAGCCGCTCAAGCTGGAGACGCAAAGCTGCAGAAGATCAAGGCACAAGTAGAAGCAGGTCTGCGAATGGATTTTCTTATCCATGAAGACAGATCTTAGAGTTATGGCAGTTAAATATGTGTACCTTCAGGCGATATTCGAGAAGAGCTGATGAATGAAGCACATAGTTTTCCATACTCCATTCATCCTGGTGGCACCAAATTGTATAAGGATCTTCGTCTAAATATTTGGTGGCATGGAATGAAGAGAAGCATTGCTCGAAGCGTCGCCAAATGCTTGGTATGTCAGCAAGTGAATGCTGAACATCATCGTATCATAGGATTTCTTCAATCACTGCTTATTCCCAAGTGAAAGTGGCAGCACATCACCATGGATTTCGTCACTGGACTACCTTGGAGTACAAAGCAAAATGATGTCATTTGGATGATTGTAGATCAATCAACCAAGTCGGCTCACTTCATACCATTCCGAGCAGGACAATCGACTGAATTACGGGCGAAGAAGTACATAGAGGTAATAATTATTCATATACCTTATAACTTCTTCCTAGTATATATGATGATATAAACGATAACCGTGCAAGAAATCGTGAGATTGCATAGAGTCCCAATAAGCATTGTCTCTGATCGAGACACGAGATTCACTTCTCACTTTTGGAAGAGTCTGCAATAAAATCTTGGTACTAGTCTGAGTTTCAGCACTGTAAATCACCCGCAGACAGATAGACAATCAGAGCGCACCATCCAGAAACTCGAAGATATGTTAAGAGCTTGTATGCTTGACTTCAAAGGCTCATGGGAAGACCACTTGCACTTAGTGGAGTTTACGTACAATAATAGCTACCAAGCAAGTATCGGAATGGCCCCATTTACAGCACTTTATGAAAGAAAATGTCGTTCTCCTTTGAGTTGGGATAACATTGGCGATCGAGAACTTTTGGGTCCTGAGATGGTCGTGGAAACCGTTGACATAGTGCATACCATAAGGGAAAAACTTCGCATTGCACAAGACCGATACAAGCATTGGGTCGATGCGAAGCATCGTCATCTAGAGTTCCAACCTGGAGATCATGTATTTCTGAAGATATCTCCTAACCAGGGAGTGATAAAATTTGGAAGAAGGGGAAAGCTCAGTTCGAGATTCATTGGACCTTCGATATACTGGAGCGAGTTGGAGAAGTAGCCTATCACCTGGCTCTACCACCTTCACTAGAAGGAGTACATGACGTATTTCATGTCTCCCAGCTGCGTAGTTATATCAGTGATCCTACTCATGTGGTTGACCACTCAGAGATCACAGTGCGACCAGATCTTTCATATGAGCAACAACCAGTGCAGGTTCTGGATCGACGTCAGAAGCCTCTCAGGAATAGCGTAGTCGATCTCATGATAGTAATGTGGCTATATGACTCATCCGGTAAATCCACCTGGGAACGAGAAGATGAGATGCACGAGCGTTACCCATATTTGTTCATTGTATCTTAATTTCATTGCATCTTAGTTCTCTGTATTTTTGTATGAGAAATTCTGAGGACATAATTTTTATAAGGTGGATAGGATGTGACGGCCCGTATCCATCAGTACATGTACATGTATATTCGTATTGTACGTAATTTCATATATTAAAAGCATTTTAAAATGATTTGTCAGGAGGTTAATATCGAAATTGGTTTCAAAATCCTTTATAAAAAATATTTTGTGTCGTCAAAATAGTTATAGCTTATTTTAGTAAATTTGAGTGCCATCCAATATCTTTAAATAATTTATATAATAATTTATATTTAATTATCACTGATATAGCCGTATCAATTATTTTTCTATATAAACACTATCAAAACGATTTCAAACTTCTATGATGTGATTCTATGGTCATTTAGTACTCCCCATATTATTTTCGTAATTTTCTGGAGTCAAATCGACCTAGAACCCGCAAACCCGCGACCTAAACTTTTTGGCTCGAAACTCATACTTTCGTAGCTCAAATTCTTAAATGGACTTCGTATCCATGATCCTCGCAACGATACGAATGTGTGGCATTTTTTCTGGAATTTTTCGGAGTTATATGTGATTAATGGGTATTTTGGTAATATTATACTATTACTAATTACCATTAATTAATTACTTTTGCTAATTACAGTTTTACGTTACCTTAATTACCTATCCTAATCACTTACGTAACCCGATTACAGCCCATGTGTTTCATACCATCACCTTTTCTATGGTTAGTCAATATTAACCACCTAATATCATTAAACACATACCTAAAGTATTAATTGAGGTTGACTTAAAAGACTAATTATTAATTTATTTATTTAACTATAAATCCCTCCTCCCTCATTCATATAGCAAACGAACCCAGCCCGAACCCAACTCCTCTCTCACCCTCACTCTCTCCCTCTCCTCAGCCCGCACCCCCCACCGAGCTTGCCCCTACTTCAACCCCGACCACCGCAGACATCCCTTCGCTCGCCGTCAACCGTCATGCGCCGGTTGCCGTGCCCTTCAAGAATATACCAAACGCCCCTTAAGCTTGCCGCTTCCTCCGCTGCAAGCTGCCACCGCCCTCCTCGGCTCTGACGAGCTCATCTTCTCCCGCACAGCCCTATGGCATCCCCACACCCCCACGGCACCACCTCCCTCCGACTGAAACCCCGACAGCCCGTCAAAAAAATCCAAGCAGCAACGAAGCCTGTGGCTTCACCCCCGTTCGCTGTCGCCACTACCGCTGCTGTCGCCTGCCATCACCGGAGATGCGCCACCCCCCTCACCTCCTTTACCCACTGTCGCTCCGCTCTAGCGCCGCATCCCCGTCGCCCTAGCAGCTGCATCTGTTGCTGCACATCGAGGGAGAACGAATATGAGGATAATTAAGAAGATACTGTAATAAATATGAGAATACGTAAATACATGTATTTATATATATTATATTCAAAGGGTTGCTAAAAATAAATTCATAATAAATTGGGTATGGCTTAGAAAAACAAGAAGGAAGAGCTAGAAAATCCGAAACGATGAAACAGACTCATTGATACTGGTTTCATCTTCAAAAGGCAAGTATATCTTCCACAATAATTTTTCAAAGATAAACCCAATAATGCTACTTTCGATTTAAAATTCATATCACAAGATTTTCATGTACACTGACGTACAAGAAAAATATATGTTGTAGTGCTAGTTAATACGGTCGTTTTGACCCATTGTTGGAAGAATTCTGACGTACTGTTTGTCCTCAGTTAAACTTTGAAATATATGATGTAAAAATCAATTCAATTAAAAAAAATTAGTTTTTGCCCCTTTTAAATTAGTAAAAATGCTTATTTTTTATTTTCAAGCTTTTAAAAATACATTCTAGATTTAGAAAAATATTTTAATGTCATTTGATTAGTTGTAATCAATTTTGTGCTCGTGTCTTATTATAATTTGTGTATCTCAACGTTTAGTAAATTGATAAAGTAAATCGTTAATTGGTGAAATTTTGTGAGATTATCGCATGGAATCGTGATATGCCATAGAACAATTGTACACATCTAATACGATGTAAATAAACTGAATAGACTGAATGGATGATGGAACTTCAATATAAATAGATAGTACACGAACTTTAGCCTGGCACATGACTTGACCTATGGGTTTGGGGTAGTCTATAGTCATAGAAGATGCGAGAGTGACTGGGTCTGCTCGAGAACTTTACCTCACACGTACACTAAGTGAAGGACAGTACTTGACCGATCACCACGAAAAGGGGTCAGTGAGTAGCACCGTGGGTAGCTCCCGATGGTGGGGCACATTTTAGTCACATATTATGTCTTCGGGCATTGACTTAGCACTAGAACAAATTGGTCATTAAATATTGCTTTAACATCTTCTTCTTACATGTTGATAATTGCTATCAAACGTTATAATGCTACATGTTGCAAAAATTTCTATCAAATTTTTAACTGCTACAGGTTGCAAAATCACTATCAATTGTTTAACTGATGTAACTCTTTCATATTAAACTGGTTAATTGCTTCTATGTACTTACACCAAGCTTGATTTTAAAGATTTGACTAAATTGATGAAGCAGAGATTTTAATTGGCATTCTTAACATTGGTTTCAACCGGTGTCTAGGATCATTTACGTCCAAGTTTTGGATCACCCTGCTTGCGGGGATAATGACCTACTTGGCCAAACCTGACTAGCCGTGAATACATGGGCCAATGTTAGAATCTCAATCATCATAGACGTATACATTGATTATGGCTGTATCTTGATTTCATCTTTGATTAATTAAATTACTTAACCTTTTGTGTTGGAGATTATCATGTCGAGTAAACCTCACTGACGGACATTTCACTTTGTTGTTTTCCAAAATGTCCCTCAGGTATCGATAGTGAATTCTCTGACGACACTACCACAGAAGTCGAGCCAGTGCTCGAAGAATACGTGGAGTACCTACCCGCTGAAGATTAGACGATCACCTTTGTGACTGCACCTTTATTTTTGAAATAATGTAATTTGTGTACCTTATTGATTCGGTCATACTAGGTCTATGTTGTACTTTACTTTCAGACGCTTTGGTACTGTAATAATGTATTTGAATTATTTATTATAAGCATGCAAGATCATGCCGTTTTATTTCACAGATGCGGTATTGTGTTTAAGCTAAGGAGGAAGAAAAGATTTAAAAGGAAAAAGTACTCCTTGTTTTAAGCACGTCGTGGGCCCGTTCGCGTCATCGCTCTCGGTAGAATGGGAAGCGGGGCGTGACAGACTTTGTATATCATCTGTTGATATTAGAGAAGAGCTGTTTCAGGAAGGTCATAGGTCCCCTTATTCCATTCATTTTGGTGGAACTAAGACATAAAAAGATTTGAGGCAGCCCTACTGGTGGTACGGGATGAAGAGGAGCATCTCATGGAGCGTGGCTAAGTGTATAGTGTGCTAGCAGGGGAAGGCTGAATGTCAATGAGTTATGGAATTGTTACAGCCTCTACCTATTCGACAGCAAAAATGGAAACACATCACAATGGACTTCATTACCAGTCTACCCAAGTGTAAGAAGGAGAGTGATGCCATTTGCATGATTGTTGATCGATTGATAAAGTCTGCACACTTTGTTCCGTTCAGAGTTGGCCAATCTACAAAGATTCTTGCCAAGAGATATATAGAAGAGATTGTGAGATTGCATGGGGTCCCTATGAGCATTGTTTCATATAGAGACACTCGGTTTACATCTCATTTCTGGAAAAGCATGCAGGAGAATTTCGGCACACACTTGAATTTCCATACCACATATCACCCTCAGACAGTTGACACTCAAAGCGCACAATTCAGATTTTGGAGGATATATTGCAAGCATGTAGGTTAGAGTTCAAGGGGGTCATGGGAAGATCATCTACACATCGTGGAGTTTGCATACAATAATAGTCATCAGCAAGCATTGAAATGGCACCGTTTGTTGCATTATATGGGAGAAAGTGTTGGTTACCTTTTAGTTAAGACGATGTTGGCGATCAGGAGTTGATGGGACGATCGCTTGGCTATCGGGAGTTAATGGGACCTAAGATGATATTAGAGGCAGTTGAGGTGGTTTGGACAATCAGAGGGAAGCTATAGTTGGCACAGGACAGGTATAAACTTTGGGTAGATTCGAAGTGTCGACATCTAGAGTTTCAACCAGGAGGCTAGGTCTTTCTAAAGATTTCGTATAATTAGGGATTGATTCGTTTTGGTCGGTGAGGAAAGCTTAGTCAATGCTACAATAGACCATTCGACGTGCTTTAGCAAGTGGGAGAAGTGGTGTACAAGATTGTACTGCCTCCATCCTTAGAAGGACGGCATAATGTTTTCCATATATTTTAGCAGCGTAAGTATGTAGGGGATCTAACACATGTAGTCGATCATTCAGAGATTTCAGTACATTCAGACTTGACATATGATAGCGACCCTTGGAGATCATCTATCAACAACAGAAGAATTTGAGGAACAAGACTGTTAGTCATGTAAAGGTGTTGCGGCATCATAACGCGCCAGGAGAGTCCACTTGGGAACGAGAAGAAGAGAAGAAGGAATGCTACCGTTATTTATTTGAGGAGTCTTAGTTCTTCCAATTTCCGAGGATGGAAATTTTTGTAATAAGAAGGATGTAATGACCCATATATCCTATAAAAATTTTAAGGGGTTTTCCTATATTTTCTTTTCCAATTTTTCTCTTATTTTTTCTCTTCTCTTTTCTCTTTCGTTTATTTTCTCACTGGCCAAATACCACCGACCTCTCGGCGCACGAACCCAAAGCCCAGACCTGATACCCAATTTAACAACTAAACCCTAATTTTCTTTTTCCACTTCATCAAATAGCCGAACTCTCTGTAAACAGATCGGACGGCCTCCCACTCTCATCCGAACAAAAACCTAGCATATCCACGCAATGTTTCCTTCTTCTTCGAGATTTTTGATTTGAATTTTTCTTTTTCCCTTTTACAAGTTTCTTTCTTTTTGCTTATAGCCAATGATTATTTTCTAGTGTTTTATGTGACAACTTCTTCTCTCTTCAAATTTTTCTTGATCGATTGTTTTCATGGAGGCTTCTGATTATATTTTGGATTTATTGGGATTTTCTTGGCCCTCATCGGTGAACTATTGACCCTATTTCCTCTGAGGTTTCCATTTTTTCTATTTCATGTGTTTGATATTGTTTAATTCATGAACTTATTGATGTGATTTTGTGGGAAACATCAGAAATGATGATTCATAGAAATTTCTTAAGGGACTTGTCACTTTGAGGATTTAGTTATCGGCACCCCTTTAGTTTCGATGACCATCATCGTTGTTCTATATATTTTCTTCTTTGATCTGACGCACCATGTGTTGCCTAGATGAGGGTTTCAGCCAATTTTTAGTTAAGCCATGATCGTTGTTTGTGATTATTCTTCTTGCGAGTTTTTAGGGTTAGATAGTGGCCACATCGGGTTATTGGCATGACGTTTTAGTTCTTTTCCTTGCGGTTGCTGCTCTTCTTAAATGCAACAACGACCTGACTTATTGTTGCTGAGATGATCTGTTACTGCCGACCTGACTTTTGATGTTGACCTGACCTATTGCTGTCGACCTAACCTGTTGCTGTCGACCTGACCTATTACTGCCGACCTGACCTATTGCTCCTGACCTGATTTATTACTACCGACTTGATATGTTGTCGCTGACCTGATCTGTTGTTGTCGATCTGATCTGTGGTGTCGATTAGTTCTGTTTGTCGACTGTCCCTGAGTTCCCGATTTGTATTTGGGTTGCTCATGTTGTTAGGCTATCTGTCTCTAGACTTGGCAGAACAGAGAGATTTATTTAGATAGGTGCAGATCATGAATCTGATCATTAGGATATTATTATTCTTTTTTTAAAAATGATTCATTTTCAATCTTGAAACTTAAAATTTGTTTGTTAAAGATTTGTTTGAGTAAAATGCGTAGTTCAAATTGTAGCTGATAGAAAGAACTATTTTAAATTAGAAAGTGACTGTTTTTTGAATTGTTAAAGTTAATGACTAAATTATGTGGGAAGTGTTGGGCAATGTAATGACCTTACTATTGAGCCTTAATATGTTGGAATGATTACTATGGACACTGAGGTTTTGCGCATAGCTCTATCTACATAACTTAGGAAGATTAGAAAACAGACATTGAGAACACATGAAATAAAGATTGGACTAGATTGACTTGACACACGGGTTTGGGGAACTCATAATTAAAAGATGGAATGAGTTACTGAGACCATGCTCTTAAGTGACTTGATAGACTCCTCTCTACACTTGACTGGGTCCCCTTACTGTACTTGTTTGGACCATAGATATAAGGCCCGGATGAGCTCACCAATGGAATGAGGTGAGTATCAGATTACTCTTCGCTCTGTTCTTTATGAGACATAATACGAACATTAGCAATTACATGGTTAAGTTAAGGAAACCATGAATTGATAATCAGTCGTTAATTTGGTAGCCATCTCTACTCATTTACAGTTACTCTTTTACTATCATGTTAGTAGTAGGTTTGCATGCTAATGTTATAATTGAACGCTATTGTAAATATTGTCTACTTTTTTTTTTCAATTTTGTTGTTTTTCACTAGGTGATGAGAAAGCATACGAGGAGACAGATTTCCCAGTAGAAACTGCAGAATTTTGAGATCAGGATCAATGAGGAGTCTTATTTATATATTTATCATGCTCTTGTATTTCTTTCATAGTGAGAGAGAGAGACTGTAGTTCTTTTCTGTTACAAAAAAATTCATAGTGAGAGAGAGACTGTAGTTCTTTTCTGTTACAATATATGTTTCTATACCCTCTTGAAGGATAGACAATGAGTATTTCCATTTAGAACATTTCCTACTTTTGTTTCTATTATGTTTTCACTGGTTCCTGCAGAACCTACATACACATATACATGGGGCGTTACAAGGTGGTGGCCCATGCAGGACTGCGCAATAACCTCGTGCATTTTTAATGGGTGAGTGTATTAAAATCAAAACCGTGTTGGAGACACTTATCTTTGAGCTTCACGCCATGATATATCTATGAACAATGCATGTTTAGGTGTGATTTCTAATTTTACTGTATTTATGAGCTTCATGCAAAAATAACTTGAGATGGTCGTCTTCGATCCTTTTTGATTAATTCCTCACCGCGCTTCATGTCTTGTCTTGCTCGGGGACAAGCAGGTGTTTAGCTTGGGAGGAATTTGTTTAGTGAAGATTTTACACTTTCCCCCCACCTTTTTCTATGCACTTTTATGTATATATCTGCATTTTCCTTCCACTTTCCATTTGTTTTCGTCCGTCTTCACTATTTGGGGGTGTTCAATATGTTTTAGGAGGAAAGTGCGTGTAACAGTGAAAAAGGATAAAGGGAGAAGCAAAGGAGAGGAAGAGCCGAAGATCGGAAGCCAATTAGAGCTTAAAAGGGCTTGCCTACAGGTAGCACGGCTGTGTTGAGACATGCACGGCCGTGCAAACGTATCAGGATGGAGCTTAGACTGCTGTTTCAGTGGCATGGCCATGCAAAAAACCCGCAAGGTCATGCTTAATTCTATGACAGAGGACATAGAGCCGATTTTTTGCACGGACAACGCACACGGCCATGTCAAAACCTGCACTGCCGTGCTACACAACTGTGTCACATCAAAAATAGAACACTGACTGTTGGCACAGTCGTGTAGCATGGTCGTGCATCTGGAGCGAAGCTGTAGGCAATTAAAGTTGCTAGAGCAACGCACACGACCGTGCTGAAAGCCGGCATGGCCGTGCGCACGGTCGACCACTCAGATCGAAGTTTAGAGCTTGGCATGGTTGTGCCGAAATTTAGCACGGTCGTGCGCCCGCCATCACTTAAAAGGAAATCTGCTTCACAACAAGGGGCACACAAATTTTGGGGAGGGTTTGGTGGTTTTCAACAAGTTTCTGGGGAGCAGAATTTCTTAGGGCTTTTATTTATTTTCTTCAAGTATTGTTAGATTTTAAACTTTGATCTTTACGCTTTGTAGCCTTGAACCCTATTGTTATTGGTATTTCTATATTGATTATTTTATCGTTTGTTATCATTCCCAATTTTCAATGTGTAACCCTAAAACGATTTCGTCTTGTTTCATTATGATTAGCGAGTAGTCCAATAGGCTAGGGCGATGTAGATCCCTATTGTAAAAATCGATTGCAATGGATCGTCCCAAATATCGACCCAATGTTGATTATGGTTCCGTTATTGGTTTGGATTTTGAGCTTAATTCATTCCATTCCGTTAGGATGTCATATAATACAAACCGAAAACTAACCCTTGGGTTTGTGTTTGACACCCCTAACAGAGGATTGACTATCTAGTGCCCGGCACCGACGACCAATCAGGCACCCTCACTAGAATTACCAATATTGTAGCTCGCGACTAACCATCGGAGCTATGATAGGGATCCAAACTATCTTCCAAGTCTTCCCCTCCACGGTTAGACATTGAGGAGATGAGGATTGAGGCTTAACTCTCATCGATGACTACAACCCTTGCGTCAAGAAGTTAGATCCATTAACTAAATCTTTGCAGTAGTGGTGATATGCTAGGCCTAGCTCATTCCTTCATCAAATTTTCCCTTAGTTAATTTCTCCTCACTTTCGACATACACACTCCCACGGCTACATAAAACCTGATGCCAATTTTAGATTTCAAGCACTTGCATCCTCGTGTTCGACACCAGCTGCACACGACACCGTGCACTTGCAGACATATTTAACGCACACAACAAGCTTTTGGCATCATTACCGGGGAGTCAATCGGTTTGACTTTTTATTGTTGAAGTGTTTAGTAGACCGTGTTTCCTATCTTATCTCGAATCTTTATTTTTGGATACTAACCATGCCACTAACGTTTCATTTGAGTTTTTCTCTATGTGCACAGGGAATTAGGAAATACAGACATAGAAGAGGCAGAACCTTCGAGATCCATCATGGACTTTATATCACCGTGGGGTAGCCCTCCATCATGTATAGCATGCTCTCCGGTCCGAGCTGCTAACTTCGAATTGAAGACCGAGCTGGCCCTCCTTATACAACAAGACCAATTTAATGGATCACACTTAGAGGACCCCTTCGAACATGTGAATATCTTCCTGGAAAAATGCAACACAATTAAGATGGAAGACGTCACATAGGATGGCATCATACTTCACCTATTTCCATTCTCCCTAAATAGCAAGGCAAAAGAGTGGCTTAGGAGCAGCAACCCCAACACATTCTTGACATGGGACGCATTAGCGAAGGCCTTTCTCAGTCAATTCTTCCCTCCTAGGAAAACGATGAAGAAAAGGAATGAAATCACATCTTTCAAACAACATGATTGAGAATCGCTTTATGAAGCATGTGAAAGATTCAAGGGGATCCAGCGCAAATGTCCTCATTATGGAATTTCGAAATGGCTGCTCATCCAAACCTTCTAAAACAGTTTATGGTGTGATAGGAGAATTTTTGTTTACGTGGCAGCTGGCAGACCTATAATGGAGAAGACCCCTTATACAGATAAAATTTTATCGGAAAAAATGTCCGTGAATGATCATCATTGGGGCAACGATACAGATGAGCAGACACTGGCGAATGGATTCAATGCAGATGTTTTGGCATACTTCTTCATAAGTTCAACTTCCTTTCGCAGCAAATTTCCCAAATGAGACATGAAGCGCACATACCACAAGGTGATTATCAATTCACTAGTGCATCTACCATAACTGGGGCCGTCAGGGACCCAAACCACCTATGTAATGGCACTATCAGAATGCAAGTCTGCCTCCTATCCCACAAACTAGACACGCAACATTCCCATTATAGTGACCTTTGCAGAAGTCCAGGCTAGAGAGCAAGCTAGAGGATTTATTGTTGTGCAGAATGAGAAGAACATCTCCTTCCAGGACGCTATCCAGCAGACAATCACAAGGCTTGATTCTATCGCCATACAGTGTGAGGTGGTTTCATCCAAATTTGTCTAATTGACACATGATTTTTTTCCAGCGCATGAGACCGCTGGGACAATTAGAGAGCCACTTTAACACCATCACTCTAATGAGCGGAAAGAGACTAGAAACCCTAGGGTTGCCACATCGGTCATTAAACAGACAGGGGTAAATGCCGAAGAAAGCCCCCAGTGGCCACAAAGGATACTAATGAAGGTGACTGCCCCAGCAAGGGAAACAAAACGACTCCATCAAAATGCACAGGACTTATGTACATCAAATCCTATTTCCTCAGAGGTTAGAGAGGGCGTGGCTTGAACAGAAATATGGAAAATTCATGGACATCTTGAAGGATATGAAAATAAGCATCACATTTCTGGAAGTGGTGGCTGAGATCCCATCATATGCAAAATTTCTCAAAGATCTGCTTACCAACAAGAGAAGAACGACGGTTATTCTTTCGGGAGACTGTAGTGTTTTTCTTCAAGATACATTCCTAGAGAAATTGTAGGATCTAGGGAGTTTTTCTATTCCATGCATGATCGGGGACATGTCCATTCATAGGGCACTATGCGACATAGGCGCTAGTGTAAGCATTGTGCCACTTTTCGTATGTATGAAGTTCAACATAGGGGAGTTGAAACCGTCGTCGATATCCATTCAGTTAGCTGACCGGTCGATAAAGCATCCATTAGGAATCTTAGAGGATGTGCACATCCACGTTAGAAATCTGATCATCCCATGTGATTTCGTTGTTATGGATATAGAAGAAGACTCACGGGTTCCGATCATCCTAGGCAGGCCATTCCTAGCTACAGCTGGAGTCATGATAGACGTGAAAAAACGACATATTTTCTTTGAACTTTGGGAAAGATAAATTCGAATTTGAACTCCAACAGTTCATGGGACTACCCGCCGCGGCCGCCTCTTGTTACTAGGTTAAACTATTGGATGAGCTATTGGAAGAAGCATTCATAGAGGACACGCCCCTGACCCAATTGAAGGACACCACTCCAGTGTCGTAGATCATGAGCATGATGAATGCATAGAAGTTTGTGAGTAGATATTGAATATGCAACCGGAATTTGCAACTCCATGGACCAACAATATAATCTTCTAAGAACTATCAAAGATAAAGACGGTAAAAGGGGATAGTCCCACACCTCCCGAGGTAGATCTAACCCTTCCAAAAAACCTGAAGTACGCATTTTTTTGGGGAAAATTCGACTTACCCGGTTATCGTCAATTCTTCGCTTAGTTCCGCCCAACTTGAAGGACTAATGGCTGTCCTCCACAAATATAGAAGCATCCTAGGTTATAGCATTGATCATATCAAGGGTATCATCACATCCTTTTGCATGCACAGAATCCCGATTGAAGATGGTCATTCACCATCCATTGAACCCCAAAGGCACCTCAATCCAAACATGCAAGAGGTGGTTAAAAAGGAAGTCTTGAAACTACTTGAAACAGTAATACTCTACCCTATCTCTGATAGTCCGTGTGTTAGCCAGGTTCAAGTGGTTCCAAAAAAGGGAGGAATGACCATTATCAAGAATGACAAGGACGAGCTAATTTCAACAAGGACGATCACCGGATGGCGCATGTGCATCAACTATTGGAAGTTAAACAAATCCACCCCAAAAGGACCACTTCCCTCTCCCCTTTATTAACCAAATGCTCGAAAGATTGGCTAAACACTCTTTCTTTTTCTATTTGGACAGATATGCGGGGTTCTTCCAAATCACTATCCATCCAAGTGAAGAGAAGACCACATTCACATGCCCTTATGGCACCTTCGCATGTCGAAGGATGTCATTCGGGTTGTGTAATGCACCGGCCACATTCTAACGATGCATGATGGCTATCTTCTCCAATTTAGTGGAACAAACTATGGAAGTATTCATGGACGACTTCTCAGACTACGGAACACACTTTGACGATTGTTTGCAAAACTTAGCAAAGGTATTGCGTAGGTGCCAAGAAGTCAACTTAGTGCTTAATTGGGAGAAGTGTCACTTCGTTGTTCAAGAAGGGGTGGTCCTAGGACATGTGATCTCTGACAGGGGAATTGAAGTTGACAAAGTTAAAGTTGAGGTCATCGAGGGATTGCAGCCTCCCACTAATGTTAGGGAAGTGAGAAAATTCCTTGGTCACACGGGGTTTTACCGAAGCTTCATCAGGACTTCTCAAAAATCGCTCAACCCTTGATTGAAGTCCCAGACAAAGACACCCCTTTTGCTTTTACTGATGCTTGTTTCATGTCCTTTGACAGGTTACAGAAAGCTCTTATCTCAGCGCCAATAATTCAACCACCGGACTGGCTTCTCCCCCTTTTAGTTGATGTGCGATGCAAGAAACCATGCCGTAGGCGCCGTCCTTGGACAAAGAAAGGAGGAAAAACTTCATGCCATCTACTATGCCAGCAAGACCCTCGACGAAGCCCAAATGAATGATACGACAACAGAGTAAGAGCTTTTGGCGGTGGTGTTCACAATGGAGAAATTCAAGTCATACTTGGTGGGCGGTCAAAAGTAATCGTGCACACAGACCATGCGGCCCTTAAGTATCTATTGAGCAAAAAGGATGCAAAACCATGCCTTATTCGCTGGATCTTGCTTCTTTAGGAGTTTGACATGGAAATTAAAGATAAGAAAGGAGTAGAAAATTTTGTGGCCGACCACCTATCCCGCCTAGCCCAGGAGAATCCAGCCGAACCCCTTCATATCAATGATTTTTTCCCCGATGAATAATTATACACCATTTCCTCAGCCGCTACACCTTGGTTTGTACACTTGGTCAACTTTCTTGCCTGCGGGATCTTGCCCTACAAACACACATCTCATCAACGAAAGAAATTCTTCCACGATGTGAAAAAGTTCTTCAGAGATGACCTTTATCTCTACAAGTCCTGCCTGGATGGGATCATTCGACACTGCATCCCAGATGAGGAAATGACTTCAATAATATCTCACTGCCACGATTTACCGTGTGGCAGCCATGCGAGCACGTCAAAGACCACAGCAAAAATCATCCAATGCGGTTTCTACTGGCCCACCATGTTCAGAGATGTAAACACGTTTGTAAAGAGTTGTGATTGTTGTTAGAGGCTGGTAACATCTCAAGAAGAAATGAAATGCCACTCAACCCCATATTAGAGGTTGATATCTTTGATGTCTGGGGGATTGACTTTATGGGCACCTTCCTGTCTAGCTACAATAACATGTACATTTTGGTGGCGGTAGATTATGTGTCGAAATAGGTTGGGGCTATAGCCACGCCGACAAATGACACCTGAACCGTCTCGAAATTCTTCAAGAAGATCATCTTCCCACGGTTCGGAGTCCCTAGAGTTGTGATAAGCGACCGAGGATGACACTTCATAGAAAACAAGTTTAAGGCCCTCTTGAAAAAGTATGGGGTGCAACACCGTGTCGGGTTGGCTTACCACCCCAAACAAGCAGACAAGTGTAGATTTTAAACCAGGAGATCCAATCCATATTGGAGAAAATGGTGATGACATCACACAAGGACTGGTCTCTGAATCTTGACGACGCCCTGTGGGCCTATCGAACCGCATTCAAGATGCCCATCGGTGCTTCTCTTTATCAGCTGGTGTACGGTAAGGCATGCCATCTGCCGGTGGAACTGGAGCATAGAGCATATTGGACCATCAAGGACGTGAACTTTGACTAAACTAGAGTAGGTAAACACTGGCTTCTCTAGCTGAATGAAATTGGACGAGTTTTGGCTGAATTCCTATGAGAATGTTCGCATTTACAAGGAGAAGATGAAGAAATGGCATGACAAGCAAATATCAAGAAGAGAATTTCATGAGGGAGATCTAGTTCTATTCTCAACTCGTGACTAAGGCTTTTCCGGGGAAAAATTGCACTCTAGATGGATAGGACCATACACGGTAATGTGGGTTTTCCCTTACTGAGCCATTGAGCTGCTAGGAGAGCAAGGGAACTTCAATGTAAATGGACAACTCCTGAAACACTATGCCACTGGTGACCCCGTCGAGCAAGCTACTTCCTATGCGCTCACCATCCCTCCTACACCCAAGGATGTCTACATCCCCCCATTTCGTTGCCAAGGATACATAGAGGAAAAGTCACCAAGGTATATCATGCCAAACAACTAACACATACGCGTCGTCGAGCTAATGACGTTAAACAAGCGCTTCTTGGGAGGTAACACACGCCCTTTCTTCATTTTTCTTTACTTTACTTATCTATAAACTACATCTACACTGATTCTTGCAACCCCTCTTTTCTTCTAGGTGCGCGTACTCTCAACGATGTGGAGCATCAACCCTTTTCACCACCACAGACTTCTATGGCACAACTCGGGTAAACCTATTCCTCTTCCCCCCATATCTCATGCTCCTCTTGCATTGAAGACCATGCTTAGATCTAGCTTAGTGGAGAGATGTGTCACTCCTAGCTTGGGGGAGGAGTCCACCCACATCATTCTCACATTACATCCCCACTTCCCCTTGTATGGAATTTCATTTATATACTTAGTTAGATCCACTCCTCTAATGCACACTCTACATATCTTCACGGTGTAACCTCTTCATTTTCTCTCCACGAATTCATTTTTTGACACTTTCCCACGAACGAATGCTAATTCAGTCTGTGCCTTTGGTAGGTTAGATTTGCCGTTTTATTCAACACCTACAATGCATGAGCTTAGGTCTTGCCAATAGTATTGCATGGCCCCTAGTTCGATAGGAATTGGTTATGAATATAGCCTAGCTACCCCTAAGACATGTGTGGTCGACATGCATCTAAAAAGAGAGAAAGCATAAAATGAATGCAATGTTCCCCTTATTTCATCGAGTAGCCGGGTCTCCAGGACTCGGGAGTCTCTGACTCGAAAATCTCTGAGATTCGTGCCGAAAGATGGGGTTTGGTGTAGTTCATATGAATAATTGGCCTTAGTCGATTCAAGAGAGTAAGCCCGAGGGGCCCATCTTGGCCTAATGCTCTATATTCATCTTAGTCGGGAGCCAATTGGCTGAAATCTTGCTACATGGATCACTTAAGCTCAATATATATAAGTATATGTGTGTGTGTGTGTGTGTGTGTGTGTGTACATATATATACATATAAGTATACTTATATATATAAGTACTAGTCATAACCCGTGCCCTAAGGGCACGGTTTATTTTAAATATCCCCTCCTCAAAATCTTAGATCCCCGAATTTTTAACGAACATAAATAAATAAAGTACAATATTTGTTATTTAGGACACCCAAAAAATTTTAGTTCCCCGAAATTTTATTTCCCTCGAGAAAAATTAGCACCCCAAAAATTTTAGTTTCCACCCTAAAATTTAGTTCCCTCTAGATTTAAATCGTGTATTAAGAGCATGGTTCATTTAAAATATTACCTCTCAAAATATTGGATCCTCTAATTTCAAACAAACAATAATAATTAAATCACAATAATTACTATTTAGTTCAAAAAACTTTAATTCCCCTTAAATTTAATTTCCTTCATTAAAAATATTCCATCCTCAACATCTTGGATCCCCATATTTTAAGAGAACAATAATTAAAGTGCAATAATTGTTATTTAGGTTCCCCCAAAATTTAGTTCCCTCTGAGAATTTAGTACACCGCAAAAATTTAAAAATTTTAGTACCCTCCAAAATTTTGCTCCCCTAGGGAATTTGGTTCCCTCCATTATTTATCTGGTTCTCTGTAAAAAAATTTCTTAGTTGCCTTTAATTTTCAAAGTTATATAAAGTTAGCCAGCATAAAACCTGATGTTAACCAAAATTGCTGCATATGACTATCACTACTATAAAATTGTCAAGTGGCTAAGAAAGTTTCCAATTGTTTATAGACCACGTAAAAACAATTTATCACATTAGATCAGTTGGTACTATAATTGTATTTGGTGAACAAATATGAAGGTAGCTATGAATAAATTATGGGGTCTTTTAGTACCCTTAAAATTAAATTCTACTCTGTTTTTATAAGAGCTCGCAAAGTAATCAATCTCCAGATGAATTAGATAATCTAAATCTTTCTTCCAGATTAGAAATAGACCAACTTGCGACATCCTAAAAATTATATCAAACAGAATACAACGACCTTCTAAAATCATTTCATTCCCGGAATGGAAATTCAAAAGTACATATATAAACCTGATGATAACAGAACAAACATCGTTCACTCCCAATAACCAACCACATCCAAATTTCATTTATTTAGACTAAAAAAACAATGCTAATAAAGCCAGACCCCTAACCGTCGAAACGGTAAAGAGTACATCTCTAGCGCTTAAGGACGTAGACGACGTCCATCACCGTCTCCGTCTTTCAGCGTGCATGCTCTATGCTGGTGATGGCGCCACGGATGATGTTCTTGAGGAAGATATTAAGGACCCCACGTGTCTCCTCGTAGATGAGGCTAATGTTCCTCTTCATTGCCACCGCGAGACATGCAACAGATCACAAGCTTCGTAATACGCTGGATGTTGTCATGAAGAACTTTCCAATGGCACTTTGGTCCACCCTTTCCCAATCACTTTCTTCCCTTCATGCGGCCAGACGTTTTCCTTACAATGTGCTCAATTGAAAAGGTTAGAGCTTTCAATGTAGATCTTAAAGATGAAAGATGGTTGAAATAGTCATCACATGGGAAATTAAGCATTTCTTGATCAATCACAAAAATATGCATATACATAGAATGTGCATGTAAGTAGATAAATGCATTTCTTGATCAATCATAAAAATGTGCATATACCCAAAATCTTACTCTCTATGCTTCTTCTAGAAACAATATAACAGTACAAAAGTGTAAATTTCTATAAGAGATATCATGCCTTTCAGTAACTCCATTGGCTTTAAGACTAAAGCAACACAAATCTTCAACTAGAAGCTAATTAATAAAGATTGGAGCTAATTAGATACCTGGCCTTTCAGATACTTGAACACAGAAGAAGAATTTTGAATAAAAAACAATAAATATAACAAAATGTGCAGACATAAAATAATAAACATGGGAGCTAATCGTGATACATAAACAGCTAAAAATTAATGAACAAAAGATGAGAAAATCTTTTATTCCGTTTTATGCCAAAAAAAACAAAACATACTCCCTCTCTCTTAAGCTCAAAGCCCCAAACAATATCATAAACTTCCTTTTTATGGTTAAAAGCTCCTTTTTCATGTACAAAGAGTGCATGCAATCAAATAAACAAAGGGTCATACTTCATAAAGTTTTTGAAATTTCATTGCATAAAACTAATGGGAAATCTAGTCACACCCCTAAGTGGTTTTGATGATGATCACACCAAATGTTGTTAATGTACTAATAACATTATTCAAGTGTGTAAGTTGTGCAATCAAATCAATGAAAGCTCAAAGCATACTCCGAGAAGAAAAAGCTCAACCACACTTATAGAAGATGAAGATGAATTTAGCTCGCATTCCATGTCAAGCAAAAACGGAGCTCAAATATGAAGCTTATAGTACGTGCTCAAGCTCAATCTAAAGTAGAGCTCAAATTCAAGTGAAGCACGTGCATTCACATTAAGATCTTTATTGCTTCAAGTCTTCATTAAGTATAGTGTGTGAGTTGTTTTTCTTTTCTTAGGACTATGTTAAAGCCAAGAAAGATTTGCACACACACACAAAAAATGATTTTCGAGAAATAAGTTTTTACACATGTTTTAAATATCTTTGGGAGCGTAGCTATTGATTCAATTCTTGTAGTCAACCTCCAAACACTCAGGATTACTCATATTTTAATGGAGTTTCTTTGAAAAACAGCTCTGGGAGTCGACTACCAAAGGAGGGATTCGACTACCTACTGTAGCAAAGTTTTCACTAATAACTCGCTGGGATTCGACTACCTCCCTTGGGCGTCGACTACCTGCTGTACATTTTGACATACTTGATTGCCTCTATCCTTTAATTCTCACTTGATTTTTGGGCTAAAATCAAACCCATTTGAATTGAATTGAATCCTCTTTTAAACTCTATAAATAGAGACCTCATGAGAACATTTCCCTAACCAATCAATCATCCTTGAGCTAAGCAAAAACTCTCTCAAAATCTTAAAAGTTCTCATCGCTCTCAACGTTCGTTATAGCCAAAAACGGTTTTTCAATTTCTAATATTATTGCTTAGATTCTTTTATAATTCTTATTAAGATCATAATTTTTTTGGCTATTGCAAATTGTTTTCAAAATCCTTCTCTTTGATTTTTAATATTCTCATGGGATTTTTGAAACAACAAGATTCTAGAACACATTGAATTCCTTCATATTCTTTGTGTGATCTAAGGACGATTTAAATTGTTTTAGATACGTTAAGCACAATGGCAAATTTATCTTGGCTATAGAATTATTTGGTGTAAACCAATCTCCACTAATTTATTGTAGTGAATTGGATTTGTTTTTTACTTGTAGTCTCTTGGTGATAAGCGTGTTGTAAGTCCCAGTCAAGACTATGTGGTTGGAAATCTTGGTGGTGATACTAGGACGTTGGAAATCCTAACAAGTGAAGTTAGGTAATTGTATTGCTAAGGCAATAGTGGATTAAATCTCGAGCCGTATTGGTTGGGGACTGGACATACCCATGTTGTGGGAAACCAGGATAAATCTTTTGTCACTATGTGATTTTCTGTGATTGTCATTTATTATTTATTTTGTGCAAAGTTGTTCATTGTTTATAATATATGTCATTTGAAATTCCTTGTTAATAATATTGTTATTGCAAAAGATTGTATTGTTTATTCTGCTGTGAGATCTCTTTTATTATTCTTTTGATCTTTGAATCTCATCTTATATTTATCTTGAGATCATCGTGTTGATTAAGGACCAAGCGTAGATCACTCTACTTGGTTCCTTAGGAAACATTGGAAGGAATATTTGTTGTGTATTGATAATTGTGGAAAAAGTTTAATTCAAACAACACTATTCAACCCCCCTCTTCTAGTGTTATTTGCCATCCACAGGATCCAACACTTGGCATCAAAGCGAGGCTAAAAGGTGATGGCATCAACATCTCACCACTCCGAAGGACTTAACACCATGCAACCACCTCTGTTCAATGGAACAAACTACGCGAGTTAGAAGATACGCATGAAGACTCATCTAAGTCTCTGGACATCGACGCATGGACCATCACCAAGGATCCATACAAAGCACCTACCGAAGTAGACACCGAAAAGTGGTCTGCAGATGGAAAGAAGAAAGGTAACCTGAACGTTAAAGCCATGAACGCATTATTCTGTGTCGTAACAGGTAACGAGTTCAACCGTGTCTCTCAGTGTAAGACTACACACCAGATTTAGCACACTCTTCAAGTAAGACACGAAAGGAATGGAAAAGGTAAAAGAACCTCGAATAAATATATTACATTCAAAATTTGAAACTTTCAAAATGGAAGAAGGAGAGTGTATTACCGAAGTGAATACTCGTTTTACTAATATAACAAATGAGCTTGCAAGGTTAGGTAAAAAGGTATCTGAGTATGATCAGGTAATGAATATTTTAAGATCACTAAGACCCGAAAGGAAAGGAAAGACGACAGCCATTCGAGAAGCTCACAACATAAGTGACCTCACCATTGAAGAGTTGATGGGAAATCTAATGGCATATGATATTGAACTCGAAGAAGATAAAAAGATAGAATAGAAGCCAAAGAAAAAGCACCTAGCATTCAACATTAACGAAGAAGACTCCGACTTCACTGACATATAACATTACATTGCTTTCATCTGGAAAAATTTCAAGGACTTCATGTCAAGTAAGTATGGTAAACGAAATTTTCGTTCTACTAACTACATTATTTGTTTTGGCTGCAACAAACTAGGACACGTAAAAAGAGATTGTCCATTAGAGAAGAACAATTGAGATACCAAAGACCGTGGCAAAAGTAGATAAAACAATGAGACAAAGAACGATAGACGAAACAAGCTTCGACGACCAAGAAAGGAAGCATATGCAGCTTTCGACCAAAGTGTTGACTCAACTTCCGACGAATCGTCATCCGACGACAAAGGAGATAGAACAGAGTCAGCTCATATGTGCTTCTTAGCTTCCACATCCTCTCAGGTAAACTCACTTCATAATTCATCATTTAGCTAAGATGATACATTGTCTAGTAGTGATGAAGATATGAATTATAGGTATGCATATAAGGATGTTTGCTCACTTCATGAAAAACTCATTAGAGAACATAGAAAAACTTTAAAATCGGTTAGAAAGGATGTAAAAGATAAAGAAGAACTACTCAAAGAGAACATTTCATTAAAAGAGAAAAATGAGTTGCTTGAAAATGACATTCATTCCATGAAGAAAAAAATTGAAGGGTTGGATAATCTTCTTGTGTCTATTAAAGACAAATACGATTCTACTATGAAGATTGTCGAAAACTTCAATAAAGGAAAAGGAAAATTAGATTGTCTACTAAACAGTCAAAAAGCATCATCAGTAGAAGCGGACTTGGTTATGATTCTACTCATGCCAAGAAATGGAATAATTGTACTAGGATGCATTATGATAACACCAAATTTCTGAGCATATGGATTCCAAAGCATGAGACTCATCAGAAGAAACAAAGGTACGCATGTGAGTTTATTCAAAATTTTCATTTGAATGAATATTATAAATATGTTTCTATTGAAGGAACTAAACCATATTGGGTTTGGCTTCATAAAGACTAATCCTCTGGACTCAAAATTATAAGAGTACCACAAACGTTTATATTTTTCATGTACTCTAAACAAAAGAGGAAGAAAAAAATATCTGCTCAAATACGTGAAACAAATATCAACACTTGGCGGACAAACGCTTAAAAGAATTTCGTCGCTTCGCAAGTGTGTAAGATATATAAATGGTTAAAAATTATTAGTATATTTTTATGACCCTATATGTGTGTTTATAGTTTTATTTAACTCATTCTTTTGGCAAAACACTCACTAGCATGTTAAACCCCCTCGGGATTAGAAAACTCTCAAACCTAGGAGGGAGTCGACTACCAAAGAGGGTTGTTTGTCAAAATTTTGTGTTATTTTTGACTAACTCTTGGCGGGTTTTCAAAGCCTATTGGACTCATACCCATTAAATAAAGTATGCCCAATAAGAGAATAGATCTCAACCATTGCTTTCTTTGATCAATGGCCCTCATTCATCTCTTCTTTCATCAAGAAAACACAAACCCCCCCTCTCCCAAACCCTAAGGTAGCTGACTACCTCACTTGTGCTTTCATCTTGAATTTTTTTTATTTCTCTTGCATACTTCTTCTTTGGAGCTCTTGTTCCTCAAAGATCCTTCATTTCCTCAAGAGATTTCTCTCAACAAGGTAATATCACTCCTCTCTTGCAATATTTCATATCCTTGTCTTAGAAATCATGCCTAGAAAGGTTGTCGTTATCAAAAAGATGAAAGTTGATGAAACTTCATATGCTCTTACCGAGAAGGAAGTGATTCAACCCTATCTGGTTAATTTCACTAGTTATGCTAAATTTTTAACCATCTCAAAAACACAAATCCTCCATGAAAGGTTTGTCACCATTGAGGATGTTGATGGCATAGACTCATCTTAGAGTTTCAGAACATGTTGAACCTCTTTTATAAAGACAACTCTTGTTTGTGATATCCTAGATTAGTTCATCTATTCTATGCAAACATGGATGACGATAGTGTAAAATTCCGTTTTTGAACCAAAGTGCTTGATACCCAGCTTCATATAACTGTGAAATCATTAGGTCAAGCCCTAAGAATTCCTTACACTGGGAAACTGCTAGATGATATCGAAATGGTTGATGGTAGTGTGTTAGACAAGATGTATTTACCATGATAATTTTTCCTAACAAAATTTCCTAGTAGTGATCCTCGATATCCAGCTAGAATTTTAGCAAACATCCTGTCATATAACATCACCCAGAAAGCTGGTAGCCATGATGTCCTCTTTGAACGCCAAGCCCAGTGTATTTATGCTATGCTTGGAAATATCAAAGTCAATTGGGATAGGATTATCATGGACTCTATTATTCGCTCTTATTTATCTGATAGAGTCACCACTCCCTTAGCCATGGCCATTTTCTTACCATCCTCTTCAATGCATATGACATTCCTTTGGATAATGAGTCTGAGGTATTGGAACCTGCCCTAGTGTTTGATGTCTGTACTCTTGCCCGTATGGGACTTCATCAGGACCTCAACGAGAATGTTCCAGAAGAGAAGCTAGTATGTGACACTAGCTCCACCTCAACAAGAAGGAAAGATAAGAAATTGTTGAAGAAGAAAACACCAAAGAAGAAGAAGAAGATGGAAGTAAAGATGATGATGAAGACCTTGAACCACCTGAAGATGTTCTCTCTTATGTTAATGAGCTTCAAGACATGCTTCTAAAGAGAATCGATAGATTGAAGTTCTCTCAAGCAAAGGGATTTGATGATCTCAACAAGAAGGTGGAGAATCTGAAAGACATAGTGATTAGCAGCAACCAAATCATCGAGAAGACTCTTTGCATGATCCTTGATGAGATCAAGGAGTTGAAGAAGGAGAAGAAGAACGGTGGTTCCTCTTAAACTTGCTTACTTTATTGCATGTTTTGATACAATGATCGTAAAACTTTGGTTTGTAATATTTTTCATATACTCTGTGCTTGTGGTTGTGTGATGATGATATTAAATAATTTGGCATCAACACTTGGTATATGTTGATACAATGCTCCTACATTATCCTAATTGATATGCCATGCTTAACTCTTGTTTCTCTCGTAGCTTGCTTAAATTATATATACGAGATTGCATGTATATACTAACTCTTATTTTGCAAATACTTTTGAGTTGGTCATTATTCTCTCATTCATACACTTGGTTTGATCAAATTTAACACTTGTTGCAAATTCACTTGGTTATATTATTGTAATGCTTGAGTTGATTATCTTAAACTCTTGGTATAGCTATGTGATAGTTATCATACTTTTTGTATGAAGACAAGGGGAGAAATATAGCAAGAAAAAACATGAATGAATAATATGCTAAGCAAGGGGAGTAAGAACACTTACTCATTTGTCTTTCATTTCATATTATTCATTTGTTTTTCATTTGGGTGTCATCATCAAAAAGTGGGAGAGTGATGGAAAATCTAGTCCCACCCCTAAGTGGTTTTGATGATGATCACACCAAATGTTGTTAATGTACTAATAACATTATTCAAGTGTGTAGGTTGTGCGATCAAATCAATGAAAGCTCAAACCATACTCTGAGAAGAAGAAGCTCAACTACACTTATAGAAGATGAAGATGAATTTAGCTCGCATTCCACGTCAAGCACAAACAGAGACCAAAAATGAAGCTCATAGTACGTGCTCAAGTTCAAGCTAAAGTAGAGCTCAAATTAAAGTGAAGCACAAGCATTCACATCAATATCTTCATTGCTTCAAGTCTTTATTAAGTATAGTGTGTGAGTTGTTTTTATTTTCTTAGGACTATGTTAAAGCCAAGAAATATTTGCACACACACACAAAATGATTTTTGAAAAATAAGTTTTTAAAATTGTTTTAAATATCTTTAAGAGCATAGCTATTGATTTAATTCTCGTAGTCAACCTCCAAAAACCTAAGAGTTGATTACTCATATTTCAACAGAGTTTCTCTAAAAAATTGCTCTGGGAGTCGACTCCCAAAGGAGGGAGTCGACTACCTGCTGTAGCAAAGTTTTCACTGATAACTCGCTGGGAGTCGACTACCTCCCTTGAGAGTCGATTACCTGATGTACGTTTTAACTTCCTTGATTGCCTCTATCATTTAATTCTTACTTGATTTTTAGGGCTGAAGTCAAACCCATTTGAATTCGTTTGAATCCTCTCTTAAACTCTATAAATAGTGTCACGCCCCGCTTCCCAAAACTACGGAGGTGAAGCGTCACTAAGGCCCGCTTGGGCCGGAGCTGTGAAGCTCGGACCCAATAAGCGTCTGTAGGGGTACCGTTTTAAAAAATTTCAGGTTCTTACATTTATAAAATTCGGAACAACAAAAGTACAGAAAGAAAAGGATGCATTCATTTCGTGATAGAGATAATATCCAGCATAAGACAAGTCTAATAGAGGGAGCCTAAGCATGTCAACAAACTGCAGAAAAGGAAACTAATAGTACGAAGCACCCAACCTAGGCAGAGAGTAAAGTGGTGATACTCACTCAGACTAAAAGTAGTAACCTCCGGAAGTCCACAACAGTGGGGAACGTCTAAGTCTGGTGCTTGTCAGGTACGCCTCCGGGTCGACCTCCTCGGGCTCCACGTACTCTGGTAAGTCTGCCTCGTCCACGAACTCCGGTTCGACACCTGACGTACAGCACCCAAGAGAAAAGGAACTGTATGTCAGGTAAAGTCTACAAAGGAGGGTTAGACTTCACTGCAAGTGTACTGTAATTTAAAGAAATAATTTACTGGTTGATTAACATGCTGGGGTTATAACATGACAGTTAAAGATAGTAAAGCGGTGCAGGAAAAGTAAACACGACAGGCAATAGCCGTAGCGTGTGCTACGGACTACGGGACTGACCTGAACAGGACAAGACAAGACAAGACAAGACAAGACAAGATAAGACACGTGTGACTCGAAGGGTTCACGCCTTACGGTTCGAGGGGGATTAGACCCTCTACCCGTGCACACGCTCAACCCTACCCTAACCCAAGTGCTCAAGACAAGATGATACATGGATCACTCTCGCTAGGAGAGCATCCGAAAAGCCCGTAGGCTTTTTGTATAACAGGGATCACTCTCTCGTGGAGAGCATCCGAAACGCCCGAAGGCTTTTTGTGTAACAGGGATCACTCTCGCGTGGAGAGCATCCGAAACGCCCGAAGGATTTTTGTGTAACAGGGATCACTCTCGTGTGGAGGGCATCCGAAACGCCCGAAGGCTTTTTGTGTAACAGGGATCACTCTCGCGTGGAGAGCATCCGAAACGCCCGAAGGCTTTTTGTATAACAGGACATGACATGACATGCAAGGAATTGTTATTCTAGGGGGTCCACACGCACACACACATAGGAAAACCCTAAGGTGTCAATTGTTGTTGTTGTTACGCTTAGACTTCGTCGTCAAGTCTAAGCTGTCAAGGGGGGTCCCGGACGCTATCATTTCACGTTCGGTTCTCTTTATTCATATTTTAACAGTTTTAAGAGTCTATGGCCTAAACACGGACGAAGGTACAAGTGAGTACACTTACCTACGGTGGCGAGTGCGTCGTCTGTCCGGAGCGTCTCGTCGAGGCGGAGCATTGATAAGGGGGTCGTATGAAACGAGTCAAGTGACGGTGTTAGGTCACGCTTATCAGTAATCCTATTAGGGTTCATTTCTAGGTTAAACGTGGCTACCCTAACAGTTCCATGTCAAGATGTCCTTTCAGCTTATCCGATGATTCTATCCTATGTGCACAGTTAAGAAGTCTGATCATCGATCTACAATTTCACAACATTTTAAAGGGAGCAGAAAATAAATTTAGTTATTTAAGTTGTCGATTTTAATTATGGTTTCAATGTTGTACGGTTTGGGTTGCTACAAGTAAGGGTCACCAACCTACTGTGATGGTCACGCGTAAAAAATCTGGCGTCGGATCTGAGAACAACTACGGATCATGTTGCGGCTCCAGTTACTCAACTGCGGTAGCACGGATTTATTTGCGTCATAGGTTCACGACGTTAAGCAGAAGGGTTCAGCCTTGATGATAAACTAATGTCACAACTAATACCACTATAGGACTAATGTATATATACAAGACAATTTATAAACTAATATATATATTAATCTGTATTAACAGAACTAACATCCTAAGCTAATGTACTTATTTCTAACAGGGTTGACATAATAACTAAAATGTCAATTAGCATTATAATAACTGACTTATTATCATAACATTTGCTAACCTACGTACTATAAACTAACATACATACATACTGAAAACTAACCTACAGATTTCTTTAACAAACTAACATACATCACCACCTAATATTATATTAATATAATTTACAACTTGTATGCTGTTTTAACCAGACTTACGTGTTTTATGCCGTTGTATTGAAGGTGTGAGTAGAGGACTTGGGCGGCGGAAGTGAAGGAGGTCGGCAGTTCAGGGGGTTCTCACTTCTCCGGCGGCCTGGGAGGATAGGGCAGCGCGGGCTGGAGAGGCGGCCGGACCCGAACGACGAGAGGACGACAGAGTGATGGTTTGCAGTGTCAGAGTTGGTCGAAACTTGAGGGAGAGGGAGAGGGAGAGAAGAGAGTAGACGGGGATGCGTGCGGTGGATGAACGGCAGGCGAGGGGTTGCTCGGGGCAGAGGGGTTTGTGCGGCCTTGGAAAACAGGGGGCTGGGCACGCGTGGTGAGTTGCTCAAAGTAGTCGGGAGTGGCGTGCAGCCTGGATTGCCGGTGGCTGTGTGCGGGGGTTGGCCAGACTGGGCGCCTGAGTTGCACGGGGACGGAGGTGGTTGTGCGCAGGAAAGGGCTGAGAGGAGCTGGAGTTGATGGCCAGCACCTCGGGGTTGAAAGGGAAGTGAAGAGGCAAGGTTTTGGGGAGAAGTAGCTTCAGCCTCGAGGGTTTAAAATAGGTGGAGCTGTTGGGTTTGTTTGCGGCTGAGAGAAGAAGTTCCCACGTGAAGCTGGCATATGATACTGTTAGCTTTTGTAGGGAACAGTTTGAGAGGAGAGGAAGGTGTTCGTGGGGTCAGTTAGGATAGGTATAGGTTCAGTATGATTTTTCTTTTATAGGTTTAGATTTTCAAAGATTTGATTTTAATACTCCAAAAAAAAGCTAACAGTCTGAAGCCTTAAGGGTTGAAAGAGAAAAGGATTTGATTTCTTTTGCAAAAAAAAACGTATACAGGATTCGTTTTCGATTTGTTTTTCAAAAAAATCATTAAAGATTTTGATTTGGTTAAGATTATATCAAAGGGTTAAGATTTTTAGATAATCCATAAGTTAGGGTTTAAAGTTTATAATAATTAAAAGTTGGTTTAAAAAACGCACAGACCTCTTCTGGATTTAATAAAAAATAAATGAATGTTTTTAAAAGATTAATATGGGATGTGTAATTAGGTCCTCGAAGTCCAAAAATTACAAGGAAAGTATCGGGGCGCTCGCGCCTCCGAGAGGGTCGAGAGTACGGTGTTCGATCGTGCGTTCGAGCAACGGAGAATAATAATAATAAATCAAATACACAAAACGCACACGAAGACAGCTACGCGCTAAAATACGCACGGTCGGAAAGTGACCGTTACATCCTACCCACCTTAAGAAATGATTCCGCCCTCGGAATCACCTATACTAATATTAATAATAATATATATAAACACATATACCTACACCTCCCATATTCTCCATAATGATCGCTAATCCTATAACTTAATCAGTGTTCCTCAAATAATTCATCATTACTCGTCCATTCACTGATTAACACTACAACTAGAACCTCATCCTAGCACCTAACTATAAATCCACATTACCGTCTACAAATCAACAATCATCATGTCCCCAATATATTCTTCCTGATATTGACTCATAAATTTATTCTAAAAAAACAATGAACCATTATACCACATCTTATCTGTCACACCCCGCTTCCCTAAAATGGAGGCGAGACGTGAGAAGGTCCGCTCAAGCGTGGAGCTGTGAAGCTGCATGCCTGATAAGCGTAAATTTAGTATAAGCAGGTCCCTGTAATTGCAAACGAAACAACAACAATAATAATAATAGGATGAGACGGATATGAAATACCAATCCCACAGTTTGCCCACGAAATATTCAACATCACAGAAAAAGCCACCAGGCTAAAAGAAAAGTCTAAAGGCCCAGAACAAGGCCAAACAAAACCCAAACATAACAGAGTATCAAACTAGGTGCCACGCACCGACAACCTAAGCAATCTAACAAAAACTAGACGTAGACACTAAGTTTGATCTTCAGTGTCTACGAGGTCCTCGTCCAACACGGGCGCAAGCTCGGCGTTCGCAAACACCTCACCCTCAACAAGTAACTCTGGCTCGGGGTCTAACATGTGTCACCCAAAAGAGAAAAGGGGCACATGTCAGCAAGTCTATAAGACTTGGGCAAGGAAACTGAAAGTAACTAACAACCTAACACTTATAATATTAGCAATGATATGGAAGTTTAGTTTGATGCAGCAGTTTAAAAGAGAGACAAGCACGCCTGATGTAGCGAAAGCTACCAATTCACTAATCACTTATCACTTATCACTGTTTATCACTTAGTGCATAGAGAGTCCACCTGCTGGCCAGCTCGTGGCTCAGGCCGCTTATCTCTTATCACTATTAATCACTTGTGCACTAGAGATTTCGCCTGCTGGCCGGAGTGGTGGATCAGGTCAACTCGGGGCTCAGGTGGCCGCATATCTCTTACCCCACCCATATGTGTCGAGCGTTGGGGATTCCAACTAACTGAGCTCGCTTCTGGAACACGAGCCAGGAATATAAGTATTGTAGCGTCTGCTACGCAATCACGATGAGTAACCAACATGCAATGCCATGAACAGATATTCACGTACCGTTAATTGAATTTAAACGTGACATAAAAGCATGATGAGGGTGACGGACCAAGCTTCGTTGTCAAGCTAGGTCAAGGGCGTCTAGACGGCTATCCTTTCAATGTCTAGTCTCTTTTACGCTAAAGCAAGGGAAACGGCCTAAGACATGGCCCAAAACAAGAGATGCAAGTTTCACTTGCCTGATACCGGGGTTGACGAGCAATGAAGATCGTCACAGGCTAAACTACGGATGGATCACTGTTATAGCAAAACAATTATTAGAACAACGATTCTAAATCGATTTCTTAATGGAACCCTAATCATCTAATAATCCATTTTATTAGGGTTTCACAATGTCAATGTGGGTTATGCTAAAACTAAAGGAATCGAGTATTACCGTGAAGAAGCGAAGGAACGATGCCGAGCAACCACGGCAACGGAAGAACGATCCGGCTCAGATCTGGAAATGAGGGAAAAATCTGGAGAAATGGGGTTTGATGTGGATTTTGGGGGTTTGATGAAGGTTTGGGGAAGATGGAAGGTGGGTTGTGACAAGGGAGGGTTTGGATGATGGAGGATGAGCTTGGGATGAAGGGTTAATGGTTTGAGGAAGATGGGGGCTCAATTGGGGGAGAAATTAGGGTTTTAGGTCGTGAGGGAGGAGAAGAAAACGTTTGGAGGGGTATTTTTAGAGTTTGATGGCGGCTAGGGCAAAACTAGGGTTTCCTGCACTGTTTAGTCGGTCAAAGAACAACTGTTGACCGACTAGTTTGAGAACTAGTCGGTCGGTTGACCAACGTGGACCGACTAAGCGTAAACAGTAGCTCCAGTCAAAAACCTGAACTAAGAGTTAGTCGATCAAAGAACAACTACTGACCGACTAGTTTGACATCTAGTCGGTCGATGAACGTTCTTAGACCGACTAAGAGTAAATAGTAACTCGACTGTACAGAAGAACTAAGAATTAGTCGGTCTGAGTACAAAACTTAACCGACTAGTTTAACAACTAGTCGGTCGACAGATGAACTTAGACCGACTAAGAATGAACAGTACTGATACCAAAAATTAGTAAATGAGTTAGTCGGTCAAAGAAGCATTGCTGACCGACTAGTTTGCAACCTAGTCGGTCAACCAACGTTCTTAGACTGACTAACGACAAACAGTAACTCCTGAATAACTTTTTAAGCCCGCTAGTCGGTTCAAGAAGGTTTTCCGACCGACTGGATCGTCATCTAGTCGGTCGGTGCCCCTTCTTATACCGGCTAACGTGCACCAAAAGTTCCGAAATGGAGCACGAAGCTCCGGGATGGTTTCCTAATTCTCCTAGGCTCGTTCTAACTCTAAGATATCGACATTATGAAGCCCGTCACGAATGACTTACTTCAAACACGCCGATCGACGGAAGAATCTAGAGAATCACGACGAAACGAACGAAAATGAAACTACGGAGACAAAAATGGAAATCTCAACAAGGGAAAACAACCAAATATATAAATATTTATAATAAAATCCATACATGAAAAACCAGTCGTTACATCCTCCTTAACTTAAGAACGATTCCGTCCTCGGAATTCCCAACACTCACGTGTCCGGGAACAAAAGTGGGTAGCGCTCTCGCATCTCATCTTCTCTCTCCCAAGTAGACTCTCCCGGCGAACCGTGCCGCCACATCACTCTAACAAGATCGACGACCTTGTTCCGAAGTGACTTCTGACGCCTGTCCAGAATCTGCACTGGATGCTGGTCATACGTCAAATCTGGGCGAACGGCGATCTCCGAGAAATCCACAGCATGAGATGGATCGCTGATGTATCGATGAAGCTGCGACACATGGAAAACATCATGGACTCCTTCCAAAGATGGCGGCAAGGCTAAGCGGTAAGCTACCTCGCCAACCTTCTCCAGAACATCAAACGGTCCAATGTATCGCGGGCTCAACTTCCCTCGCTTCCCAAAACGGATCACTCCACGATTCGGGGAAATCCTCAGAAACATATGATCACCCGGCTGAAACTCCAAAGGACGACGTTTCGCATCCGCCCAATGCTTAAAACGGTCCTGAGCAATCCTCAGCCTCTCCTAAATGTTCCTGACGACCTCCACAGCCTCCACAATCATCTCAGGCCCCAACAGCTCCCGATCGCCAACATCATCCCAACTCAATGGCGATCGACATTTCCTCCCATACAAAGCGGCGAAAGGAGCCATGCCAATAGACGCCTGGTAGCTGTTGTTGTAAGAGAACTCCACCAAGTGTAGATGGTCCTCCCACGAACCCTTGAAATCCAACATGCACGCTCTCAGCATGTCTTCCAAAATCTGAATTGTCCTCTCGGACTGGCCATCCGTCTGCGGATGGTACGCCGTGCTGAAACTCAGACGCGTACCCAAACTCTTCTGCAAACTCTGCCAGAACTGAGATGTGAACCTCGTGTCTCTTTCTGACACGATACTCACGGGGACTCCATGAAGTCACACGATCTCCTGCACGATTCACGTTACATCACTATCCAAACTAGGAAAAGGAAATAAAAACGGAGAGTAAAAGAATTTGCCTCCATATATCTCCTCGCTAGCGCCTCAGTGGACTGTCCCACTCGGAATGGAATAAAGTGCGCGGATTTGGTCAATCGGTCTACGATCACCAAAATCGCGTCATTCTGCTTCGGACTCCGAGGTAGTCCAGTCACGAAATCCATAGTGATGTGTGGCCATTTCCACTCTGGAATCGGAAGCGGTTGTAGCAACCCGGCCGTACGCTGATGCTCCGCCTTCACTTGCTGGCAAACCAAACACTTGGCCACACTCCGTGCCACACTCCTCTTCATGCCATGCCAGCAAAAGTTCAGACGAAGATCCTTGTACATCTTGGTCCCACCAGGATGCATGGAATACAGTGAACTGTGTGCCTCCACCATCAACTCCACTCTGATATCCCCAGCTGGCACACACAACCTGGCTCCAAACCTCAGCGAGCCATCCTCGTGAATCAAAAAGTCAGTCCGCAGACCAGCTGCAACCTGCCCTCGAATTCTTACCAATTTCGGATCTCCGGCCTGACTCGCCTTAATCCGATCCACGATCGTTGACTGCACCTGCATGTACATCAACAAAGAAGCCTCCCAGGGAAGAACAATCTCTACATCGGACCCGCAAAAATCCTGCTACAATCTCCACTGCGAAGTCAACATCATCACCGCGGGAAGACTACTCAAAGCATCAGGAACCACATTCACCTTGCCAGGGTGATACTGCAAATCAATCTCGTAATCTGCCATAAGCTCCAACCATCGACGCTTTCGCATGTTGAGCTCCTTCTGGGTAAAAATATACTTCAAGCTTTTGTGATCGGTGAAGATTTTCACTTTCTCACTCAGCAAGAAGTGCCTCCAAATCTTAAGAGCAAACACAACGGCAGCCAACTCCAAATCATGCGTCGGGTAATTCTTCTCATGAACCTTGAGCTGACGCGACGCATAAGCCACCACATGTCCATGCTGATGCAAAACACAACCGAGACCCTTGCCAGAAGCATCACAAAAGATCTCGAATCCTCCACTGCGGTCAGGCACATCAAGGACAGGGGCAGACGTCAAACGCTCTCTCAGAACACAAAGGCATCCTCACAATCACCCGACCAAACAAAAGCAACATCCTTCCGCGTCAACCTGGTCATCGGCTCCGCAATACAGGAAAAGTCCTTAATGAAACGCCGATAATATCCCGCCAAGCCAAGGAAACTCCGAATCTCGGACGCAGACGACGGAACAGGCCACTCTCTGATGGCCCTGGTCTTCTCGGGATCCACTGAAATACCATCACCAGTCACCACATGCCCGAGAAAAGCAACACTGTCCAACTAGAATTCGCATTTCGAAAACTTGGCATACAACCGATGCTTCCTCAAAATCTCCAACACCGTCCTCAAGTGCGAGTCATGCTCTTCCTCCGACTTCGAATAGATCAGAATGTCGTCGATAAAGATAACGACGAACTTATCCTGAAAGTCATAGAAAATCAGGTTCATCAAATTCATGAAAACTGCGGGTGCGTTAGTTACGCCAAACGGCATAACCACAAGCTCATAGTGTCCATACTTCGTCCTGAAAGCTGTCTTCGGCACATCATCCTTCTTCACCTTCAACTGATGATAACCACTCCTCAAATCCAACTTAGAAAACACCCTCGACCCTCCAAGCTGATCAAAAATATCATCGATGCAAGGCAACGGGTATTTATTCTTAATGGTCACCGCATTCAACTCCCGATAGTCCACGCACATGCGACACGAACCATCCTTCTTCTTCACCAACAACACCGGTGCTCCCCACGGAGACACACTGGGATTAATGTAACCCTTCTGCATAAGCTCATCCAGCTGCTTCCGTAACTCTTCCAATTCTGCTGGCGCCATACGATATGGTGCCTTCGAAATCGGCTGCGCACCTGGAATCAAATCAATAGAAAACTCTAAAGCTCGATCGGGTGGCAGTCCAGACATCTCCTCGGGGAAGACGTCATCAAAATCTTGCACCACAGCTGGCCTCTCCAACTCCATCTGCATAGCCACAACCTCCACCGGTCTGGCCCAAAATCTAACAGGACCAAGCGAAATGCTACCACGGCTGATCTCAAACACTGAATGTCTGGGAATCTCGAACACCACCCTCTTCCTTCGACAGTCAATCGTAGCATAGAAGCTCGCAAGCCAATCCATCCCAAGGACCGCATCGTAGTTGATGATGTCGTGGATAATGAAATCAGCACAAAGCTCACGTCCACAAACCACCAACGGGCAAGAATTGCACCCACGATGCACCGAGACCACACCGTTCCCTGTAACGATGTTCCAACTCTTGGGGAGAGGGGACGTCGACAAGGAATGCTTCTCTACGAAGCTCCGGGCCAAAATGCACATCGACGCACCTGAGTCAAAGAGGACTCGGGCAGGGAATGTGCAAACCAAAACCACACCTAACAAACAGTCTAATCAATCCAATCTTACTCTAGCAACATTCATACACAAGCAACCAACATGATTTAACAATCAACTAATTAAGAAAGGAACAACTAGATTGAAAGTTACCTGCAATGACCTCATCCATGGCCAAAATCTCCTCTTCGGTAATCAGAAATGCCTGCCTCCTCGGCGGAACAGCCTGCCGAAAGGCATGCCCTTGTGGAACAAGGGGTACCCCACGACCAGTGGGCACCCGGGCTCTCTGCTGCAACGGCGGGGCAGTAATAGGTGCCCTCCAAGGCTGCTTCAACCTCAGGCACTCCCTGAGAGCATGGGCGGGATCTCCACAGGTAATACATTGCCCCAAGAACCTCCTACATGATTCCTTGATATGGCCCTCCTTGCCACAGAAATGGCAAGTCTTCTGAACAGGCCCTCCTTGCCTCTTAAACTGAACAGGCTGGTTCGGCCTGAATCCAGGTCTAACCACAGCTCTTGCCTGTTCCACAGGCCTCTTCCCAGCACCAACAATAGACCCCCTCCTCTGGTTCACGAGCAGCTCCTGCCTCTTGGCTGCTACTAGAACCTTCTGATAAGATTCCCGGTCAGAAGAGGTCACAAAACTCTGGAGCTCCGAAGCAAGTCCCTGCAGGAACCTCTGAGCTCTCTCCTCAGCGTCCTGAACCATCTTCGGTGCAAACCAACTTAGCCTCATGAACTCTTGGTGATACCGGTCCACCGACGAGCTTCCTCGCTTCAGATCGATAAAACACTGCAGCATCTCTTCCCTGGCAGCTTTTGGGAAGAACTCACCATCAAATCTGGCCTTGAAGGTAGCCCAGACGATCGGCTCCTCCAACATCTTCTCTTCAGCGTCCCACCAATTCCTGGCGTTATCCCTCAGCTGGCGCTTCGCCTAGTCAACCCAACTAACTTCGTTGACCTTGGACATCTTCAGATTGTCCTCGATATTCCTCATCCACTCATCAGCAGCTAGTGGACCCTCGGTTCCATCACAATATGCAGGACCCAGCTCTCTGAACTGCTTCTCTCCAGGCTCAGGGCGAGGGGCTTCCACCGCCTGAGCAGCTCGAGCCACCGGAGCATTCTGTACCTGCAGAAGCACACCCTGCTGAACTTGCATCATCTGCATCATCATCCGCATCATCTCTCCGTTAGTGGGCTCCCGCTCAGGCTCCTCGTCATGAGGGGGCGCACCACTACCACCACCACGGGTGATTCGCCTTCCTGTCATCTAATGACACAGAAAACGAAACAATTAGACTCATAGCTTAGGGCTCGGATGTCGAATTTATTTGTTGGACAATCTTATATTATTATCGTTATCCCGATAATTGCAGTTACAGAAAGGACCTGCATGGGCCACCACTAAAACCTGTCACGTCTCGCTTCCCTAAAATGGAGGCGAGACGTGAGAAGGTCCGCTCAAGCGTGGAGCTGTGAAGCTGCACGCCTGATAAGCGTAAATTTAGTATAAGCAGGTCCCTGTAATTGCAAACGAAACAACAACAATAATAATAATAGGATGCGACGGATATGAAATACCAATCCCATAGTTTGTCCACAAAATATTCAACATCACAGAAAAAGCCACCAGGCTAAAAGAAAAGTCTAAAGGCCCAGAACAAGGCCAAACAAAACCCAAACATAACAGAGTATCAAACTAGGTGCCACGCACCGACAACCTAAGCAATCTAACAAAAACTAGACGTAGACACTAAGACTGATCTTCAGTGTCTATGAGGTCCTCGTCCAACACGGGCGCAAGCTCGGTGTCCGCAAACACCTCACCCTCAGCAAGTAACTCTGGCTCCGGGTCTAACATGTGTCACCCAAAAGAGAAAAGGGGCACATGTCAGCAAGTCTATAAGACTTGGGCAAGGAAACTGAAAGTAACTAACAACCTAACACTTATAATATTAGCAATGATATGGCAGTTTAGTTTGATGCAGTAGTTTAAAAGAGAGACAAGCACGCCTGATGTAGCGAAAGCTACCAATTCACTAATCACTTATCACTTATCACTGTTTATCACTTAGTGCATAGAGAGTCCACCTGCTGGCCAGCTCATGGCTCAGGCCGCTTATCTCTTATCACTATTAATTACTTGTGCACTAGAGATTTCGCCTACTGGCCGGAGTGGCGGAACAGGCCAACTCGGGGCTCAGGTGGCCGCATATCTCTTACCCCACCCCTATGTGTCGAGCGTTGGGGATTCCAACTAACTGAGCTCGCTTCTGGAACACGAGCCAGGAATATAAGTATTGTAGCGTGTGCTACGCAATCACGATGAGTAATCAACATGCAATGCCATGAACAGATATTCGCGTACCGTTAATTGAATTTAAACGTGACATACAAGCATGATGAGGGTGACGGACCAAGCTTTGTTGTCAAGCTAGGTCAAGGGCGTCTAGACGGCTATCCTTTCGCCGTCTAGTCTCTTTTACGCTAAAGCAAGGGAAACGGCCTAAGACATGGCCCAAAACAAGAGATGCAAGTTTCACTTGCCTGATACCGGGGTTGACGAGCAATGAAGATCGTCACAGGCTAAACTACGGATGGATCACTGTTATAGCAAAACAATTATTAGAACAACGATTCTAAATCGATTTCTTAATGGAACCCTAATCATCTAATAATCCATTTTATTAGGGTTTCACAATGTCAATGTGGGTTATGCTAAAACTAAAGGAATCGAGTATTACCGTGAAGAAGCGAAGGAACGATGCTGAGCAACCACGGCAACGGAAGAACGATCCGGCTCAGATCTGGAAATGAGGGAAAAATCTGGAGAAATGGGTTTTGATGTGGATTTTGGGGGTTTGATGAAGGTTTGGGGAAGATGGAAGGTGGGTTGTGACAAGGGAGGGTTTGGATGATGGAGGATGAGCTTGGGATGAAGGGTTAATGGTTTGAGGAAGATGGGGGCTCAATTGGGGGAGAAATTAGGGTTTTAGGTCGTGAGGGAGGAGAAGAAAACGTTTGGAGGGGTATTTATAGTGTTTGGTGGCGGCTAGGGCAAAACTAGGGTTTCCTGCACTGTTTAGTCGGTCAAAGAACAATTGTTGACCGACTATTTTGAGAACTAGTCGGTCGGTTGACCAACGCAGACCGACTAAGCGTAAACAGTAGCTCCAGTCGAAAACCTGAACTAAGAGTTAGTCGGTCAAAGAACAACTTCTGACCGACTAGTTTGACATCTAGTCGGTCGATGAACGTTCTTAGACCGACTAAGAGTAAATTGTAACTCGACTATACAGAAGAACTAAGAATTAGTCGGTCTGAGTACAAAACTTAACCGACTAGTTTAACAACTAGTCGGTCGAAAGATGAACTTAGACCGACTAAGAATGAACAGTACTGATACCAAAAATTAGTAAATGAGTTAGTCGGTCAAAGAAGCATTGCTGACCGACTAGTTTGCAACCTAGTCGGTCAACCAACGTTCTTAGACCGACTAACGACAAACAGTAACTCCTGAATAACTTTTCAAGCCCGCTAGTCGGTTCAAGAAGGTTTTCCGACCGACTGGATCGTTATCTAGTCGGTCGGTGCCCCTTCTTATACTGGCTAACATGCACCAAAAGTTCCGAAATGGAGCGCGAAGCTCCGGGATGGTTTCCTAAGTCTCCTAGGCTCGTTCTAACTCTAACATATCGACGTTATGAAGCCCGTCACGAATGACTTACTTCAAACACGCCGATCGACGGGAGAATCTAGAGAATCACGACGAAACGAACGAAAATGAAACTACGGAGACGGAAATGGAAATCTCAACAAGGGAAAACAACCAAATATATAAATATTTATAATAAAATCCATACATGAAAACCCAGTCGTTACATTATCCTTACCCATATCGTCTAATCTCATAATCATATTAAATCTGTGTTCATAACTATCCATTCATCTCAACATGTCGTGTTATCTCCAAGGTCTTCTCACGTCAACTTGATGATAATTCTTGAGGCGTTAAATGTTCTACTCCTTCTTACGATCACCCTAACTCATACCATCCCGTCCTAGCTACTCTCATCTACCACTCGTCTAAGTTTCAGATCTGATAAGCACTCATCTCCCTGTGTATAATTTCATCCAACTAGCATTTCCATTGAGTCCTTTACGCATTTGTATTATAAATAAGTCTTGGACACCTCGTTCTGTTCATCCGAAAGAAATCTAATCTAATATCTTTGTGTTCAAAATCAATTAATCACAGTTACATCCTATCTCCTCACGCACTATGCCTACCCGCACACATAATCCGATAACAATAATAGATAGTCCTGATAATATAACAACAATAAAAATAACACTTTGAAGAGAGAAAGAAGGGAAAAGAAAGTTTGAGGCCAATTACATATTTTAAAAACACGTGGGAAAAACGTGTGGAGTTGTGGTATTGGATGAGGATGATAGGAGGGTTGTGATCTTGTATGCCAATCTCAAAACTTTAAAGATTTGATTTAAAAAGAAAACAAAAAAGTTTTGATACAATCACATGCAGCCAAAAGATAAGCTATTCTATAATGCGAAAAAAACTAAGTTTAAGGAATTGCCCGTTATGACGCTATTCATACCTATCTGAATACCATTATCCAGACAACTCCATACGTATATCACGGACCACACTGAGTATACATACACGACACAAGAGACAATCACTAATATCCTAAAGGCAGCACACCCGTACAGGTCCACACACTCTACCTATACATGCACTACGACGACATCACAAACCAATGGGCTCACTACTAACTAGAGATGACATAGGCAACTACTGGCACTGATGTCTTCATAAAAGAAAGGAAGCCGAAACCAAAAGCGAAACGAAACAAGATCGGAAAGAACGAGTTCAGATAAGACGAGGATAAGAAGATAGCCGGTTGGATGAGACAAAATATTGCTTAAAACAACTAAAGAGATGGAAGAATGATTACGTGTAAAATATGGTATCATATATTATATACTTATAAAAATATGCAGAAATAGCGAGCAGATGGTAAAATATTACGACTCGGAAAAAGAGTTAGGCGAAGGAAGAAGAGGAGGACGAGTGATTGTTTTGCAAATGAAAATAAGTTTATACAACGATTTTTGAAATGTGAGCACGCTGAACATAGAACTAATATATATATATATATATATATATATATTAAAGTTCTCTTTAGTTTAGAAAATATTCTAGAAGTACGTACAGTAAGTGGTTAGAAATAAATTTTGTAGTTTAGAAAAAGAATAATATATATATTGAATTATCAAAATGATAACAAGGTTTTAAAAACTGAAATACAGAATATACCGGGAAGAAATAATTACAAGATAGTAACTTGAAAATTACGACCAAGGAGGTTTCAAAACCGAAGAAGGAACTTTAATCCAACCGAAAAGCAAGAAATTTTAAATATAAAATAAAGGGTTTTGAAAGAAGTTAAACCGAGTGAAGAATTTGATAATGAATTTCGAAAACACTTTTAAAGGAAGCAGGATTTGCAAAAGAGGAATTCGAAGAATTATCGATAAGTTTCATGAAACGATCACGTGAATCGAGGGAAAGAATGTGATCGCATGATGAATACGCCAAAGATATTATTCATGAAAGCAACGATGGAACTCTACGGTCGATAACACAAAAGTGTAGTGATCAGGAAGATGCTAGAAGTCAGGGGTTCTAATTTTCGGGCCGTCTAAAGATCAGGAGAACTCAGCACTAAGTCTTCCTAATGAACTAGACTGTAATAGAGAGATCTCAGGGAAAGGTTCCTAAGAGAATAAAGGTTATGTTCTGCTGGGCTCGAAGTCGATGGACCCAAGCGAACGACTAAAAGACGGGCTCTAAAAATCTAACATGGTCAGAGTCAAGTGGGGCTACTAAGGTATCCTAAGATGTGTATGACTAAATCATAACCAAGCCACCTGACTATCAAACTTGGATGTCTATCTAAGTCTTCCTACCTAATTTAGACTTGTACGTGGATATTAAATAAATGCGGTACTCTTATTGTTCCGAACTTTTTTGATTGTCCACCACTAAAACCTGTCATGCTCCGCTTCACAAAACTACAGAGGCGAAGCGTCACTAAGACCCGCTTGGGCTGGAGCTGTGAAGCTCGGACCCAATAAGCGTCTGTAGGGGTACCGTTTTAAAAATTTTCAGGTTCTTGCATTTATAAAATTTGGAACAACAAAAGTACAGAAAGAAAAGGATGCATTCATTTCATGATAGAGATAATATCCATCATATGACAAGTCTAATAGAGGGAGCCTAAGCATGGCAACAAACTGCAGAAAAGAAAACTAATAGTGCGAAGCACCCAACCTAGGCAGAGAGTAAAGTGCTGCTACTCACCCAGACTAAAAGTAGTAACCTTCGGAAGTCCGCAACAGTGGGGAACGTCTAAGTCTAGTCCTCGTCAGGTACGCCTCCAGGTCGACGTCCTCGGGCTCCACGTACTCCGGTAAGTCTGCCTCGTCCACGAACTCCGGCTCGACACCTGACGTACATCACCCAAGAGAAAATGAACTGTACGTCAGGTAAAGTCTACAAAGGAGGGTTAGACTTTACTGCAAGTGTACTGTAATTTAAAGCAACAATTTACTGGTTGATTAACATGCTGGGGTTATAACATGACAGTTAAAGATAGTAAAGCGGTGCAGGAAAAGTAAACACGACAAGCAATAGCCATAGCGTGTGCTACAGACTACGGGACTAACCTGAACGGGACAAGACATGACAAGACAAGAAAAGAAAAGACAAGACATGACACGTGTGACTCGAAGGATTCACGCATTACGGTTCGAGGGGGATCAGACACTCTACCCGTGCGCACGCTCAACCCTACCCCAACCCAAGTGCTCAAGACAAGATGATACAGGGATCACTCTCGCTAGGAGAGCATCCGAAACGCCCGTAGGCTTTTTGTATAACAGTGATCACTCTCTCGTGGAGAGCATCTGAAACGCCCGAAGGCTTTTTGTGTAACAGTGATCACTCTCGTGTGGAGAGCATCCGAAACGCCCAAATGCTTTTTGTGTAACAGGGATCACTCTCGCGTGGAGAGCATCCGAAACGCCCGAAGGCTTTTTGTATAACAGGACATGACATGACACGCAAGGAATTCTGATTCTAGGGGGTCCACACGCACGCACACACATGAAAACCCCATGGTGTCAATTGTTGTTGTTGTTACGCTTAGACTTCGTCGTCAAGTCTAAGCTATCAAGGGGGGTCCTGAACGCTATCATTTCACGTTCGGTTCTCTTTGTTCACATTTTAACAGTTCTAAGAGTCTATGGCCTAAACACGGCCGAAGGTACAAGTGAGCACACTTGCCTGCGGTGGCGAGTGTGTCGTCTGTCCGGAGCGTCTCGTCGAGGCGGAGCATCGGTAAGGGGGTCGTATGAAACGAGTCAAGTGACGGTGTCAGGTCACGCTTATCAGTAATCCTATTAGGGTTCATTTCTAGGTTAAACATGGCTACCCTAACAGTTCCATGTCAAGATGTCCGTTCAGCCTATCCGACGATTCTATCCTATGTGCAAGTTAAGAAGTCCGATCGTCGATCTACGATTTCACAACATTTTAAAGAGAGCAAAAAATAAATTTAGTTAGTTAAGTTGTCGATTTTAATTATGGTTTCAATGTTGCACGGTTTGGGTTGCTACGAGTAAGGGTTACCAACCTACTATGATGGTCACGCGTAAATCTGGCGTCGGATCTGAGAATAGCTACGGATCACGTCGCGGCTCCAGTTACTCGACTGCGGTAGCGCGGATTTATCTGCGTCATAGGTTCACGACGTTAAGCAGAAGGGTTCAGCCTTGATGATAAACTAATGTCACAACTAATACCACTATAGGACTAATCTATATTATAAAACAGGGATGTTATCATGGGTTTTTGGATAAGAGAAATTGGATAAGAGATTTTGGTTATGTGTATTGTTGTATGTGGATATGTGTATTGTTGTATAAGAGATTTTGGATAAGAGATAATGGATAAGAGATAATGGATAAGAGAATTTGTTTTTGGTTATGTGTAATTGGGTGTGATGTTTATATAGATTGTATATAGGGTATGAGAAATTGAGATATGAGATATTGGATATAAGAAATCATTTTCCTCAAATCAAATCAAATCCTATCAGAGCTTAACATTGAGATATAAGAAATCAAATCAATTTTAAAAATAAATTTTGAAATCAAGATTTCCGTATACAGCTTAGAGGGAAAGTTTGGGAGGGAAAGGCTTTTTGATCAAATCACAAACGTATTCATTTGGCGCCTAAGATCAAGCAGCTTTGTGATTTTTCCCACGCCATCTTCTTCTACCTCCACCTTCCTCTTCTTCTACCTTCACAAACGCCAAGATCAAGCAGCACATCACGAAGAGAAAGCAAGCACATCACGAAGAGAAAGCAAGCACATCACGAAGAGCACCATCATCTTCTTCTACCTCCATTATCACGAAGAGCAAGCACATCACACAGAGCACCATCATCTTCTACCTCGGTTAGCTCTTCCTCTTCTCCTCAATTTTTTTTTCTTTTACATTATTTCACCCTCATCAATCAGAGCCCCCCATTGCAGCGCTTTGGGCTTCAATCACGGTTTGCTGAGTTTGAGTTTGAGAGCTTGAGAGCTTGAGAGCTTCATCACTTCCTCTCCACCTCAACGCTTGGTGAGTTTTGTTGGCAGTTGGTGAGTTTTGAGTTTGAGCTTGAGAGCTTCATCACTTCATCACTTCCTCTCCACCTCACTGTCAATCATGTGATGTTTAAAATTTATAGTTTGCATAGAGTGATGTTGAGTGATGTTTGAATATAGTTTTAAATTTATAGTTTGAAAAAAACCTGAAATTGCTTATGTTTTCTGATGTTGAATAGGAATTTTGAGAATGGATGAGCTTGAAATTTTTCTCTATGAAGTTGATATATTTTGCATGAAAACCAACATTCAAGATAGCTTGACATGAGTTTTATGAATTGGTGGTTATGAATCATTTATAATGCTTAAGAATGAGCTTGCAAATTGAGTTTTATGAATTGCTATTATACTGCATATCCTGTCAATTTATATTGGTGGTTATTTTGGTGGTTATGAATCATTTATATTGAGTTATAATGCAATATCCTGTCAATTTATAATGCTTAAGAATGATTTTGGGCTATCAGTGAAGGCTAAAAATGTTTTTAGTAGAGGATTTTTAGTATGTCCTGTTGAAATCCAGGATTTTTTAATGCTTGAATTCTCTCAAATGTCCTGTTGAATTTGAATTTAATTTTGATATCAACATTTGAGAGAATACTTGAAAAAAATTACATGGTTTTTGAGATAATTTGAGAGTATTAACTTTGATATAATTTTTGAGATAATTTGAGAGTATCAACATTGCCTTCAAATAATACTTGGTTTTTGAGATAATTTTTTGGTACTTTGATTTCATGGCAACTCACCTACTTGAATATTTGATAGTATATCAAAATTAAAATTCAATTCGATGCTCATTTGAGAGAATACTTGAATTTTGATATCAACATTCAATTCAGTTCAATTTTTAAATACTTGAATTCTCTCAAATGTCCTGTTGAAATTATATCAAGTATATCAATTGAATTCTCTCAAATGTTGATATAATGCTTGAATACTTGCTGGAATTTTGTAATACTTGAATACTTCAAGTATATCAAGTATATCATGTATATCAAGTATATCAAATTAACTTTGTGAATCTGCTATAACATGCTCATTTCAATGCAAGTATAGCAAATGAATACTTGAATACTCCAAGCATATCAAAGTAATATCCAAGCTTGAATACTTGAATACTTGCAGTATATCAATGATAAATGGATTTATTTGCTATCAAAGTACTGCTTGAATTAAAATTGCAAATTTTTGCAAAAAATGTAACATTTCAATGCTTGAACACTGCTTGAATTAAAATTGCAAATTTTTGCAAAAAATGTAACATTTCAATGCTTGAATACTGCTTGAATAAAAAATTGCTTTAGTGTAATTATAAATGGCAGGATTGGTCCACAAAAACCTTTTTAGTTTTCTCAATCATTGGAACATTATTTGCTAATGTTTTGAATGCCAATGATTGAGCATATGATCCTGTTTTTAGTTTTAGTTTTTCTTATTTCTCATTTCCTCATTTTTACATGCCAATGATTGAGCATAATTTGAAACTATCAGTTAATTCTCAAATGGGGTTTTTAGTCAATTTAAATTTTTTGTCCCTGTTGATATGGTATTTGCAAAATTTTAATTAATTCAACATCAATTATCTGATTTTTATTCAATTATTAAAAATTTACTTATGAGACTTCACTGATAGCTGTTAGTTTCATATGCAAATTTTTAGAGAATTCATATGCAATATCACTAATAGAGCTGTTTTGTCCATGTGCAATATCACTAATATGCAATATCAAATTTTTAGAGAATTCACTGATAGCTGTTTTTATGAGAATACACTGATAGATGTCCATGTGCAATATCACTAATATCACTAATAGTGTTCATAAAATTCATTGATATGCAATTTTGTCCATATGCAATTTTGGAGAATTCACTTATATCAATTTTTTTCCATGTGCTATGAATAGAGCTGTTTGCACATTTAGAATATCAGATTTATGGATAAACCTATTTTGGAGTAACAAATCTGAAATTGCAACCAATATTTGCTAATTAACAGAACAATGAAAAAATGTTTGAATGAGAAAATTGTTAATAATACAAAGCTGAAGTAATTAACACGACAATTATGATATAGTGGACTGAAAATTTATAGGTAATTGCAACCAATATTTGCTAATTAACAGGGCAATGCAATTACCCAATTGGCAGTAACACCAATATTAAACTGAAAATATTTTAAACATGGATTCAACTAAAAATGAGGCCAGTTCTGAAATATTTTCCAAATTCTCAATACATATGAATTACTAATTTCCATCTGAAGCTGATATAAGAGATTGAAATTGAGATAATGAAAATTTGCAATACACATCTCTTAATTGAGATAATTAACAGGACAAAAATTAACAGGACAAAAATTGAGATACTGAATATTTGCTAATTCATAATGTTAATTTCAAAATGTTAATTTCAAAATGTTAATTTCAAAATGTTAATTAACAGGACAAAAACTCAACTCACCTCTTCAAAATGTTAATTTCAAAATGAAGAGCTTGATTTTGTTAATTTCAAACTGGTGCACCTCAACCCTTCTGAAATTTGAGTTTAACATGAAATTAAACTGAAAATATGATCAGCATATGTAAAATTTCCATGTGATCAGCATATTGTAATTACCATATGTAAAATTACCAACAAAATTGAATATTATCATCAAATGAATAACCTGATTTGATGAATAACCTGATTTAATGTTTTAATGTTGATTTAATGTTGACAGGATATGCTATTGCAAATTGGAGAATGATTTAATGTTGCTATGATATTTTGAGAATTATTTAAACTTTGAGAATGATTTAATATTGGAAAATCAATTTTCAGTAATCAACTTTCACTAATCAAATTTTACTGATAGCACACTGAAAATTGCATTTCATTCTGAAATTTTGGGAATGAAATTTTGGGAATGAAATTTTAATATTACTTGCAGGAAATATTTATAGGACTTTGATATTTTGTATCATAGGCATGGATGATATCATTGGTGATATGTTTGTTATGCTTGCTATGTGTGAAATGTTTGCTCATTTCATTTCAGTTTTGCTACTTTCATTTTGCTATGTTTGAAATGTTTGAACTGTTTGAATGAGCAAATACATTTCATTGCAGAAAATGTTTGATGAGCAAATAATAAACAGGAATGAAACATTTTTGTATTTTCTAAATGGTAAATTTTTTGTATTTTCAAGCTCATTTAAGCAACTCTTATCCATTTCTCAAACTAAAATGAAATTTTCCTACCAATGTTAACATTTTGTGCTTATTTTTCAAACCAATATTCAATTTTGCCTGAACTTGAAAATTTTGCCTGAACTTGAAAATGAGCATAGCTAACTTGAATATTGAACCTTGCATTTTGAAATTAAAATGACTATTGAACCTTGAATTTTGTTATGGATTTCAAAATTTTGGATTGGTATTTGCAATATTGAACCTAGAAATAATGAGCATAGCAAAAATTGAAATTGACAGTTTGTTTTGGTCCATGCTTATGAGATGTGGACTTCTGCATTGAATTCATATGCAAATGAAATTTTATAGCTAGAAGAAATTGGCTTAAGTATTGGCTTAAGTATGAGTATGTATTTGAATATGAATATGACTTTGAGTTCATATGTAAATTTGAATATGAATATGTTTGACAATTGGACTGCCAAATTGGCAATTCAAGATATCCTGGGTATCTTGAATTTGATTTATGGTAATAGATCATTTGGTGTATGGAAATTTGGCATAAAAATTATTTTTTAACATAAAACTTTGGCTATTCAAATGAGTTCCAAAAATTTGATTCAATTTGTTTAACATTTCAGTTGATATGGAAATGAGTCCTATGTGTGTCAAATAAAACACATAGCAACTAATCATGTTTATTGTGCTTGAGATATATCCTGTGAAATGAAAACAACTGGCAATTGAACTGAAATTTTATAGCTGTGAAATGAAAATAGGATATATCCTGTAAAATGACTTCACTCATACTTTTGTCCTGTGGCTAAATGAATTCATTTCACAGTATACTTTTGTTTAACAGGGGTTGTTGATTAATTCTATGGCTAAATGAATTCCTATTTGTCCATTACCCAGGGGTTGAGGGGTTGAGGGGTTGAGGTTCTCCCATTCCATCTAGCCACAGTACAGTGCTTTCTTATTCCATTGCATTAATGCTGATAAGCTGTTGAAAGTTAACTGCAAGCTATTGGACATTTTCATTTTGATAACCAATAGCTTAAAGTGTCCTGTTTAATAAGCTTGCACTTCCAATAGCTATTGCATGAAATTGGATAAAGTGCAAGCTATCAAAATGTCCAATAGCTTGCAAGCTATTGGAAGTGCAAGAATTCTCTTCATTTTGATAAGCTCTTCACAGGACACTTGCAAGCTATTGGACATTTTGATAAGCTATTGCATGAAATTTTGTTAAGCTCTTCACATGACACTTTCATGAATACTGCAGTTAACTTTTGGGTGTATTGAATTTTTTTTAATTTTGCATTAATTTTGCTAATTTTGGTTGTCCTGTTAACTTCCACTGTCCAATAGCTTGCAGTGAAGTTAACAGGACAGTTTATTCAGTGAAAGTGTAAACAATTTATTGCTAATTTTGGTTATGAATATTAATGCTAATTTACACTTTCACTTAAAATTTTGGTTATTGAATAAATTGTTTACACTTTCACTGAAGAATGCATTAATTTTGGTTATGAATATTGGAAGTTCAAGCTATCAAAATGTCCTGTGAAGCTTTGCTTATTTTGGTTTATACTGAAGAATGCAAAGAAAGTGTATTGTGAAAATTGTTAATACTGAAGGGCTTATCATCAAATCCCATGGACATTTTGGAAACAATTAATTTGGAAACATTTAATTTGGCAATTAGCAAGGAGAAAAATTGGCATAGGAAAGGTTTAATATTGTCCCATGCTTGCATTATATGATATCCATATGAAAAATTTCATGAATTGCTCATGTGCTAATGAATAGAGATGTGTGCTCTCATGATATTGCATTTCAGTGTCCTCTCATCTGTTTTTTCTTTTTCTTTTACTTTCTTTCACCCTCATCACCCATTTTGCTGAATTGCTTCATTTTGGTATTTGATGATAAGCTCTTCATTAACAAATAACCAAAATATTAACAAATAACCAAAATAAAGTGTTTGCAAATGAAAGTGTCCTGTGAAGCTTTGGTTATTTTGGTTAATACTGAAGAATTATATGTGAATTTGAGTGATTGCATGAAATTTGGTTATTTTGGTTTTTTAACAGGACACTTTGAAGCAAAATGAAAGTGTCCTGTAGGTAAAAGTAACATGAAATTTGGTTATTTTGGTTATTTTGGGTTTTTAACATGACACTATGAAATTTGAGTTTTTGATAATTTGAAATTTGAAATTTGAGAATTTGAAATGGTTCTCTGTATAAATTGATAATTTGAATGGCCATGAGTTCATTTGCAGTTGAAATGATACTTTGATAATTTGAGTTCAATGTCAATTTGCTTGGAATGCCAATGATTTGCATTATGTATTCAATTTTTCTGTTGTTATAATTCTCAATGACAAGACCCAAAAAATGGTTTTTGTCATATGCAAAATTCTCTACTTTCTCATATGTTTATCACTTCTCTATGTTTATCAAAAATAGAGAATTTTGGGTTAGCAAACTTGATATAAGGAATGTCAATATTCTATTTCATATGTATTGCAAACCAATGGCTAAAAACTGGTAAAAACTGAATTAAGGGTTGTCCTGAAATGATATAAGGAATGCTAAACTAAATTGACTATCCTGATATGATTTTCATTCAATAAAATAATTTGGTGCAATTGGTTCAATATGTGTAATTTGGTGCAATTGGTTTTGGGTAAGAGTTTGAAATTTAGTCTCACATTATCATTTGGGTAAGAGTTTGAATCCATTAGTGCACCTGATGTTAAGAGTTGTCCTGCTAATAGTTTGTGAAATGCATTGCCATTGCCAGGATTTCAATCAAATCATTTCACAGGACATTGCATTGCCAGTTGTCCTGCTAAGAGTTGTCCTGCTAATAGTTGAGCTGTTTAGGTTTTGATTGAAAAGATTATATCAAGTTGTGTTATACATGTTCCTAAATGCAGATTGTGAGTGCCTCTCAAGATGGGGATATTTATCCTTTCATATTTTTATTTTTGATAAATATAACAATGTTTCCAGGTTAATTTATACTATGTGCATCACCAATCCAATGGACATAAGATTGAATTACCATTCATTATTTATGTATACTATTCAATGTTTATGTATAACCAAATGTGAGATATTCAATGTTAAAGATTATGTATAAGATGCTAACTAAGCCAATGGTGTAATGGGTGGCCTTGAGGCATATATATATATATATATATATATATATATATATATATATATATATATATATATATATATATATATATATATATATATATATATATATATATGGAATGATCTATCACAGGTTATAGACCCAACTCTGTGACTTAATACCAAAAATACATTTTGCATGCAATTATCATAATACACCCAATTCTTTTTGCCTGAGTAACATTGATAATGATTAGCAGATAAAAACTACGAAAATACATTTTGCATGCAATTAGCATAATCCACTCAGGTTTATGACACATGGGTCAAAAATTATCATATGTATGTATGTAGAAGTTGGTCAAATATGTAGGTGCCATTTGAAGATGGGGTGGCAGTGACTTTAAATCCATGCCCAATGTTTCAAATTTTTGTTTTACATCATGCTACTGAAAAGGAAAGTGAAGCTGAACTAGAAGTACAAAAACAATTAGCACAGATGTCTATCCTTCCATTGTCATCAGATGCAATTATTCATATAGTTTGAGAATACCACAAGTTGACAAGTATATTGGCAATCATATATTCCATAACCATGCTACTCTCTACTTCAGCCTGTATATTACATATCATTGTCTTGGATACTCCTTGCTTAGAATTTGATAAGCTAGCTTCAAATCATTTTCATTCAGTTGTTTAATGGTGGGTGTTCCTCATTGATTTCTTTTTCAGATGCTCTAGATGAACAAAATAAATGTCACATATCCAATATATATAGAGTTTCTAATATAAAGAGTTTCTACTGAAAGAACTAATATATCCAACATATCCAATAAATGTCACATATTATCCTGTAAATATAAATAACAACCCCAATTGAGTTATAATGTGTTGTACATTATTCACAGGATAGCCTGTAAACATGTATAACAACCCCAATTGAGTTATAACAGGATTATTTACAGGATATTTTATTTGATTATTTACATGATATCCAGGATATTTGGGGTTCTAAAACTCAATTGAGTTATTCATTATTTACAGGATATTTGATTCATACTTGAAGTTCACATAATTTATATCTCATTTCTTCATTTCTGATGTTCTGTGAATAATGAATAAATCTGTTAATGATATATTTGCATTTGGCATCAAATATTATTGCTAGCCATTTTGCATTTTGAATATGTTCACATAAGAAATGGCTGTGAATAATGTTCACATATTTGCATTTCTGGAATATAATGTTCACACATTTTGAATATGTTCACATAAGAAATATTATTTCTTCATTTCTGATGTGAAGGAATGTGAATGAGAATGTGAATGAATTGTAAATGAAGTTCACATTGTTGAATGAATTTGTTACTTGAGTGCATATACTGTCACATTGAGTGCATTTACAAATTCATTTACAAGTTCAAAAATGAATATCCTGCACAACAGATGAATTGGGATGATATTTCTCTTGACAGGATGAATTGACAGGATATGGGATGATATTTCTCTCAACAGAATATGGGATGATAGTTCAAAAAATCATTTTGAACTATCATCCCATATCCTGTCACAATGAATGAAGTTCACATCTCTCAATGGAATATTGATATTTCTCTCAACAGAATTCATTTTTGAACAGAATATGGGATGATATTTCTCTCAACAGATTGATATCATCCCATATTCTGTTGAGACAAATTCATTGTGAGAGAAATATCAATGTGAGAGATGTGAACTATCATCCCATTGAGAGATGTTGAAATATCAATTGTGAGAGAAATATCAATGTCTCAATGAAATATCAATGTCGCATTGATAT